>PVKA01002316.1:11768-127517 GCA_004027165.1 Ctenomys sociabilis | reverse complement strand
AAAGAAAGAAAGAAAGAAAGAAAGAAAGAAAGAAAGAAAGAAAGAAAGAGAAAGAAAGAAAAAGAAATTAGAGGATTTGAGTACCCTTAAATTGTTTTCTTCACTTTCAGTTTTCCTTTAACATCAGCACTGATGATCAAGAGGGACTTTACAGTCTCTATTTCCATAAGTGCCCGGGCAGTGAGTGGCAGTTGAGTGACAAGTTTTCATTCAGCCTTGACGTAAGTACCATGTGGGGTTGGTAATGGAAGGATTTTGCCAGCTTAAGATTTAGGGCATCTGTTCTTCTGTAAGCATAGTTGTGGGCAACCAATTTGGGACCCTTTCTTCTCTCAAGAGCTATTCCTGCCTCTGTTCTATTTTCTTTTTTTTTTTTCTTTTTTGTCTTTTTGAGACAGGGTCTCACTATGCAGTTCAGGCGGGCCTTAAGCTCACTTTGTAGCTCAGGCTGGTCTGGAACTCACAACAATCCTCCTGCCTCAACAAGCCTCCCAAGTGCTGGGATTATAGGCCTACGCCACCACGCCCAGCCTCTGTTCTATTTTCTGATACTTTTCACCAATAAATTTCCATACTCAAAAAAATAGGGAGTGGTGAGGTAGCTCAGTAGAGTAAGCATCTGCGCGGCACAGGGGACCCTGGCACAACATGCCGCACCAGCCCCGCTCAGTACCAGGACGCTGAAAACAGGAGGATCACTACAAGTCTGAGCTGCATAGTGAGACCTGTACCACATACATAACAACAAACAAAAAAATAAGAGGACGGTTGTTTTAGTTGCGTGTGAGGGTGCACGTTTATAATCCCAACACTCTGGGAGGATTAGACAGAAAGGTCTCAAACTCAAGCCCAGGCAAGTTAGATTTAGCAGAACCCTGTCTTACAATAAAAGGCAGGGATGTAGCTTAGGGCATAGGCCCTTGAGTACTGCCACAAAAACAAGAACAAAACAAAAAATGTCATTGTTTCCTGGAACTTGGCATTGAACCCAGGGCTTTGGGCCTAGACAAGCACTGCAGTAGCTCAGCTACATTCCCACCCACCAAGAATGGGTTTTGGAAACACTTTGGGAAGAGAAAAACGGGGCCAGAGGACCCAGTGTGCCAGTGGGTGGGACACATGGGCAAAGGCCCATGTGCAAAAGTCTGGAGCCCTCTGGGCCCTGTTTCCCTTCTGCCTGTCTATGGAGGCGGTGGCTTTCCCCACTGGTCCCGCTCTGGGCTGGAGTCAGGCGCTGGTATTCCAGCTGGGACTACAGAGCTCTGTTGCTTTCAGATTGAGATCACCGAGAAGAACCCCAACAGTTTCCTCTCAGCTGGGGAGATCCCACTTCCCAAGCTCTACATCTCCATGGCCTTCTTTTTCTTCCTGTCTGGGACCGTCTGGCTCCATGTCCTTAGGAAACGACGGTGAGTAGCCTTCTGCCCCATTCACTACTTGGAAGGGCTGACCTGGAGCAGCCCTGCTGCCCCTGGGGCAGGGCCACCTTCCCAGAGGCCTCTGTCTGAGGACACCAGCTCGGGGCTCATCCCAAGAGGCTAAAGGTCTCACTCAAGTCCCAGGAATGCCTGGTCCTTTTCAGGGCTCACCCTTCCAAGAAGAAGCTGGTGTTTCCACGCAAGCACTGTGTATTTTTTTTTTTTTAAACTGGGGATTGAACTCAGGCCCTTGTGCTTGCCAGGGAAGCACTTTTTCTATGGAGCCATCTCCCTAGCCCCAGGATGGTGTATTTGGATGGCAGCTCCTTCCCCTTTGTATCTCAGCTTTGTGTCATTTCTAGTGTGCTGGTCGCTTTTCACCTAAGTGGTGACAGCTTGGTGAGAACAGTTGGTTAATGACTTGAACTGTAGTGACTTGCACTTCCTAAACCCAGCGGGTTAGGGGTCTCGGAAGTTGGTATTTGTAAGAGAAACTTGGTGCCTTATTGATTGCTTCTTACCAAAACTCACAACTTCATTTTCCTGAGACTGGCAGTGGGCTGGGATCTATTCTGGGCTTTGCTACAGTTGGCTCTGAGCTCAGCTGATGTGCTCTCTGACCTCTGGATTCCTGTCTCTGGGCCTTGGTTCAAAGCCTTTGAGGGTGTGACTTCCTATACAACTCAGGGAAGTGTGGAGAGTAGAGGGTAAGGCTCAGGAAGGGAATCGTGTGCCTGTGAGTTTTAGAGGACAGTGGGCCTGCTACACGGGAGGGCCTGGCCCGGCGTGGGTTGGGGATCAGATGACTCCGTCCACGTGCTCTGCTGGAGTGGGGCCAGATCTGGGTGCTGGCACTCGCGGGTGCAGCCGCGGTCATGTCCAGTACCTGGGTGTTGTGATGACCTTCACATCGTCCCACATCAAGGGCAGGCGCATGGATGAGGTGATCGGACAGCTGCTACGTGGGAAGGAAGAATCGCACACATTCGGGTCATAAAGGATGTGGTGCTTTGAGAGAAAGGTCTGCTTTTTAAGTGTACTAGGAATGTGGGGTGCCAGGCGTGGTGGTACACACCTATAATCCCAGCACTCGGGGGGAGGCTGAGGTAGGAGGGTGGTTGCAACTTAGAACAGCCTGGGCTACACGGTGAGCTCAAGGCCAGCCTGAACTGCATAGTGACATCCTGTCTCGAAAAGACTCCCCTCAAAAAAAAAGGAAAGTAAGAACCACGAGTCTAAAGTTTGAACTTTGTGATTTCTGTCCGCCTTGTGTCACAGCCTTTTTCTTCAGCTACAGACTAAGAGTAATAACTGCTCTGCATCCTCCTCAGTGCCTTTTCTTTTTTCTCTCTCTCTTTTTTTTTTTTCCTTGGTACAGGGTCTCACTATGCAACTTGGACTCAGTTTTCAGCCTCTCCGACACTGGGATTGCAGGCAAGAGCCACAATACCCGGTTTTGGTGGTGGTCTGCATGGCATGTGAACCTGGGTCCTTGCACTTGCCAGGCAGGCACTTAGGTTGCTGAGCTGTCTCCCGAGACTTCTTTTTTATTTTTAATTTTTTAATCTTCACTAAGCACTTTATGGGGCCAGGGAGATGGCTCAGTGGAATAAGCACTTCCCTGGCAAGCGCAAGGGCCTGAGTTCAATCACCGGTTCCAAAAAAAAAAAAAAAAATCTTCACTAAGCACTTTAGATCCCTGAATCTGTGTGGTTCCCCTAGCTGAGAGCCTTGCAAATCAGGATGTTACACAAATAACACAGCTTACCCCAGGTGTTGAGGGCTATTTTAATCTCGTACTTGGTGATGGCAGAGTCATTGTCACTGGTTCCCCGGAAGGAAATTGTGGCAACAGTTTCAAGTGGTGGTTAAGCGAGGCTGCCCATCTTGTGTTTTGTGCACAACCAGCTTTAGCTGCTTAGTGATGGGTTCTCTCTACTCAGTGGCACAGTTGAAGCACCTGAGCTTTGCCAAGTACCTCAGAGTTGGTCCTTAGGTTGGGGACTCTCAGACCATAAGGACTCAGGACCCCTTGGCAGCCAAGCACATCCTGGAGGCTGTGGTCCTTCAGAGCTGGAAGGAGCCAAGGGCGTTTGTCACATAAACTTATGGAGGCTGAAGGTAAGGAGGTGAGATACGTAGGTGGCATCTCCTAACAGCTGGGGCTTGCAGATTGTTGGCTAGATTTGGAGGAAGGAGGCTGATGGCTTTGCAGTCCCACTCTGTGTGTGCTCAGCTCAGCTCCTATTCTATCAGCACATTGGGGTGGCCCACCCCACTTTCACAAGAGGTCATAGTGGGGCAGAGACTGCAGTTGTCGGGGAGCTCCAGCCTTCAGTTCCAGGTACCGGACCCTGTGCTTGGCATCATGTCCCGCCTCAGCAAGAAATTTCCAACCTGGGCCACAAGTCTGGATGTATGAGTGAGCGTGGCTCTTACAGTGGGCAGTTTGCACACTGGTTACATCTACCTGGCGTGCAGTAATGACACATTGCCTGGCCTTGACTTCCATTTGGACCTGCAAGTTATGGGCATGGGGACAGGAAAGTGTCAGAGCCGTTGGCCCAGAAGTCCAGCGTGCATCATTGCCAGGCATGCCCCTTCCCACCCACCCTCCCCTGCATTTCCTGTCCCACTCCACTGCCCTGCTAGCCTCGGGTGTCCCAGAGAGGCACTCAACAGGCAGCCTGGGTGTTTGTGGCCTCTAGGGTGTAAGTAGTGCCATGTGTGTTTTGGATTGATGGGACCCATGCCCCCTATGGACACTGTTCACTCAGTGTGCTGTTTCCATGCAGCTGCCCTGTCTCCCCGTCATAGGCACCCCTGCTTCCCTCCCACCTTCCCGAAGCCCTAGGTCCTTATGAGCAGGCCTGAAGTATTGTGCTGTTCGTGGCCTGCCCTCAGCGTCCCAGCACCCAGGATCCTGAGGCAGGAGGCAGCCGGGATACACAGTGTGCCACAGTGGCACCGTGGAGCACACAGCAGGAGCTCTGTGCTCTGTACATGGCGCTTCAGCATCCCACGTCTGGCTTGCTTCGTCCTGCTTGCTCATAAATACATCTGTCCCTGCAGGAGTGAGGTGTTTAAGATCCACTGGCTGATGGCGGCCCTGCCCTTCACCAAGTCTCTCTCCTTGGTGTTCCACGCGGTACGTAAGAGCAGCCTGGGTGAGGCATGCGTGGGGTGGGAGGGAAGGCAGAGGAGCAGTCTTGGGAGATGACCACAGCCTCCCCAGTGTTGACGGCTTTGTGTTACCTGGAACCTGGGAGTTCTTCCAGAGCACTAGCTTTTCCTTCCTCTCTTCTATTGTTTTGTGAGATGAGTGTGCTGCCTGCTCAAGTGTTTAGGTCTGCAGCATTCCTCGCACAGTCCTGCTGCATTTAAAGTTCCATAGTAGCGTGCTGCCCTGAGTATGTTGATTCCCTAAGGATGGAAACACAGAAATTGAACCTCTGGGCAGTATAGAAGCCCATGGCTGTTGTCCCAGCTACCTGCCAGGCTGAGGCAGGAGAATTATAGGTTCAAGCCCAGCCTGGGCAGCTGAGATCCTATAAAATGTTAAAAAGGGGCTGGGGAAGTAGTGTAGTGATAATGCTGCCCAGCACAGAGACCCAGAGATCCAGTCCCAAAACCACCAGAACAAAGCACAGTTGAGACTCAGCTTCAGTTCTCAGTGCCTGCTTCGAGGTGGTGGACCTGCCCCACTTGTGGGTGCAAGGTGTGCCTCAGCCACCCTTGCTGCACTTTCTGCCATGTGTGAAGATGATGTCATGGGAGGAAGCAAGTGTGTATCTGGTCACGGAGTTAGGAAGGGACAATTCCCAGAATGTTAGATTTTCTGGAGTCATATAGGTAGTGAATGGTAGGGTCCTCGAGTCACTTTCTTACCTTTTTTTGTGGTGGGGGGCATTGAAAACCCAGGGCGTTCATTTCTATTTTTTAAGTTGAGAGAGAATCTAGTTGTCCAGATGGGACTCAAACTTGCGATCCTCCTGCCTCAGCCTCAATGCTGGGATTACAGCTCAGCAGCATACAGTTGAGAGAGAATGAAAGGTGCATGTATTGCTGTCACCCTGGGGGAGGGATTTGGGGCGCACTACTGAATCTCCCCACTTCAGTAAAAATGCGTTGGCGACTTCAAGTGTCTCTGAATGCATAGTGGTGGGTTGCCGTGTTGTGCCACCACGCCTAGTCAACCTTGGAGGTTTTGAAGGCAGCCATTTGCCAGTGTCATGATTCTGCCCCGGTGGCCCCGGGCTGAGGCCTGGAAGCTCCCCGGTGCTTGCTAGTGCTCATGCTTCCTAGAGCGTTGCCAAGCGAGGGCTTGGCCGGGGTGGGCCGCAGCCAGTGGGCCCTCCCAGGCCCTGCTTGCCTGTCTGTGTGCCCAGGTGGGAGCAGGCCGCTCTGACCCCGTCTGCCCTTCCAGGTTGACTACCACTACATCTCCTCCCAGGGCTTCCCGATTGAGGGCTGGGCTGTGGTGTACTACATAACCCACCTGTGAGTGACGGGCACCAGGCGACGCGTGGAGGGGTGGTGTGTGGCAGGGCTTGCTGCAGGGCTTCGGCTCCACTTGCACAGAGGCCCTAGGTTCTGTCCCCAGAGAAGAAACCAGGGAGCTGAGGTGGTGGAGATTGCTGGGTCGGCCCCTGTGCCCCTGCTGCCCTGAGTGTGACCTGGGAGCTGGCGGGATCTGGGGGCTCATCTGTGGCTTGCTCCTTCCTCCCCACAGCCACAAGTGGCTCGGGGTGGGGTGCGGTGCCGCTTGCACTAGATGTGCTTCCTGAGCTTGGCTGCAGTGCGCCATGCTGCCCTCAAGCTGTTTCCTCTCCTAGGTTGAAAGGGGCGCTGCTGTTCATCACCATTGCCCTCATCGGCACAGGCTGGGCATTCATCAAGCACATCCTGTCCGACAAAGACAAGAAGATCTTCATGATTGTCATCCCCCTGCAGGTAAAGGGCCACCTGGCAGGCCCTCTTGGCTTCTGGGGGCCGAGGGTCGGACCTCCCCTTTGGGCTGGGCTAGACCCCGCATTCAGGTCACTGCTGAGGCACCTGGCTGCCATCATCTTAGAGGGTACACAGTAAACTCAGGACAGTACTTCAAAGTGATGGACACCAGGGAATTTTGGCAAGGTGGACAGGACACTATGAAAGTAGACAACAGGACATGTGGAGAAAGCCATTCCTGGGGCACCTTCACCAAGCTATGTTGTTGTTGTTTGAAGAGGATCAAACTGTGTAGTCTAGGCTGGCCTTGAACACACTGTGCAGTTCAGGTTGGCCTCAACCTCCCAAGTGCTGGGATGGTACCGGCTGTCACCAGGTTTGAGCCCACAGAGAGGAACCGAGTCCTACTCATGTCCAGCAGAACCTGCATGCACACAGAGCCTCAGCCGAGTTGCTCTTTGTGGCTGAGTTCACAGTCGGGGACCCAGTGAGGGTAGTAGGACATCTCTTTGGGCACCAGAGCAGCCTGGTGGGCCCAGAGTAGCAGTAGAGCCATCTGACACCAGTTGTGAGCAGCGGTGTTTCACTGCAAGACCGGCATAGACTGGGGGGGGTGGCTTCCCATCCAGAAGGGGGGTCTGGCAGGCTCTGTGGCTGGGACAGGGCGGTCAGCCTGGACAGACAGTGAATGCAGTCTGTGAGCCAGCTGCTACAGAGTATGTGCCTCTGTGAGACTGAGCCACAGGTCCACGGCGGCCACACTGAGCTCCTCAGCCTACTGGGCTTCAGAGCCTGGGGATAGGACACAGAACCGGATCCTCCTCCTGCTCTGTCCCTGGCTAAGTTGAGGCTTCCTCCCCCACCTGAACTGGGACATGTGGGTCATGGCCTTTTCCTGCTTCTCTGCTTCACTTCCTGAAGTAAATGCACAAAGTTCCTGGTAGCATCAGTGAGGAGCTCAAACTTTGAACCCAGTATGAGGTTCTGAGCCTGCAGAAACTGGGACCAATCTGGGAAACCTTCAGCATCAGCCTGCAGCATCCAGAGTCTCACTACGTAGTTCAGGCTGGCCTTAAACTTGCTTTGTAGCCCAGAGTGGCCTTACAGTGATCCTTCTGCCTCAGCCTCCCAAGAGCTGGGTTCACAGCAGTGTGCCACCACTCCTAACCAGAAGTTGCTTTCTTGTCAGGGGATTATTCCCAGAGCCTAGGGTGCAGCCTAGAGCTCACCCCCCACACACTGTAGACCCACACTGAAAGTTTCTGAGGAAGGAGAGAGCCAGGTCTATGCCAAGCAGCGCCGCCCCGTTCCCCCAGGGGCAGCCTGTGTGTGGGAAGCCCTTGAATGAAGGACCACAGAATTACCCTGAGCACAGGGCAGCGAACCAGGAAAATCAAGCTGTGTATTGGGGAGACCACGACGGCAGAATAACTTCTGTCCTTTATATTGTGTCGCTTCTCTGATCACTGACCTGAAAATCCTACACATGAGGAGAAACTGCGCTCGGAGCCTCCCAGCACCTGCGTCATCAGCTCTGCAGCCACACCTGTGGTGATCCTCAACCCTAACTCAGGGCTGTCCTGTGTGCGTCGCAGTTTAAGTAACCGGAGCATTTTTATTCCCTGTGCAGAGCCTGATTTCAGGGCTCAGTGAGAGGCACACTGTGAGGTAGATGCAAGACCTGGATGCAGCTCTGCAGCAGAGTGAGGACTGGGACGGGGTTAGTCCTACACAGAGCAGCTGGCCAAGGGACAGAAAGGGGGCTTGGGGGGACACAGAGAAGAGCACCTCCCTGAAGGTGCTGCATCAGTGTTGTAGTTTGGGATTTTGCATGGGAAGCAATATAATGCAGGGCACGTTTTATCAGATCATTGTATGAGTTACCCAAAGAATCATATACAAGAGTGCAGGAAGGGTCGGCCAGGTAGCTCAGCAGATTAAAGCACTGCTTAGGCAGGGGCGGGGGTTTCGTCTCCTGGCCTGCTGTGCTGGACTAGCCCCTGGGACTGCTGAGACGGGATTGAGACTGGGCGTGATGGTGCACACCTGTAATCCCAGACTTGGAGGCTGAAAAGCAGGAGGGTCACTGTGAGTGCAGTCTGTGTGGTGAGACCCTGTAGGCCCTATACTAAATGCCAGGAAATCTGTCTGCACACTATAAATAGCAAAGAATCCAACTGAAGACCTAGAGCCCACGACAGTGCTCCCCACCCTAGTTCAGCTGGAGGCCTAGAGCCTGCGACAATGTCTCTTGCAGGCCTGTTGCACAGATCTGCACTGGGAAGGCCTAAAAGTCAGGGGTGGAAGCTAGAAAGTCTGTGCCAGTGGAATGGCAGATCTGCCAGCAGGCTGAGGGGTCTGCACTGGGGCTGGGAAGCAATGCTGAAAGTAAGCACCAGAGCTCCCTTGGAAAGTACCACAGCTGTCCTCCACAACATTAGGTCCCGAGCTCTGCCAAGGATGAGACAGGCTTCTCTAGGACACTGAGCACTGCACTGTCTCCCCCATCCAGAGTCAGGAAGCGATGCTCCTGAAGATCAGGGTGAAGATCAGAGCTCTCCCAAAGTGAACTGCAGCAATTCTCAGGACAGGTCCTGAGCTCCTCCATGCAAACAGCTAAGTTCACCAGGAAAACCAGTATGACAAGGTCCTATGCAGAATAGCCCAAGAGAACCAGCAGCTTCCAACAACTTCTGCCAGCAGCTTCTCTAGCTCTGCTTCTTCACCTGCTGGCAGCAGCCCTCAGGTGGGCCTCCCACACTGTGCTGGTTCAGTTCAGCTGGATGCAGCAGTCTACCTTCGTCACAAACCACCCCACACACTCAGTAACTCAAAACACAAGCAGCTGCCAAGCTTCCTCTGCTTCTGTGGGTGACAGACTGGGGGCCTGACTGGGTGGGGTACACATGCTGTCATGTGGTCAGAGTAGAACAATGCTGGGACCAAGGCTACCTCAAACCTTTGCTAGACTTTCCAGGGCTGGGACCAGGTGACCAGAGGGGGACGGGAACAGCTGTGTCTGGACAAGTCTTTTGTCTTTGTACAATTTCCCCTGCTTGGCAGTTGTAACTGTAAGTAGCTCAGAGTCCAGATGTGGAGGTGCATGGGTGTGAGCCCAGCACTCTGGGAGGATGAGGCAGGAGGAAAGCATGTGTAAGGCTGGCGTGGGTAACTTAGAGACTTAGCAAAGAGCCAACGAGCTGGGCATGGTGACGCACACCTGTGATCCCAGTACTCTGGGAGGCTGAGGGATGTGGGTCCCTATTTCAAGCCCAGCTTGGGCAACCTGGTGGAACCCTGTTTGAAAAAATAAAAAAGGCTGGGGATAGAGGTCAGCATGAATGCTCTAGGTTCAGTGCTGAGCACTACGTGTGCATGCTTACACACAGCCCCCAGGAGGGTGGAGGGGCAGCTGTGTTTCCTTGGGTGTTACGGGGGGCACACCTGCCTCACCAGGCAGGTGAGTGACAGAGCCCTGGCTGAGCCTGGACAAATCAAACGCAGACCGTCCGTGGTGTGCACGCCTAGTGACTCCCTGCCCAGCCTCTTTGGAACTGCCCCACATGTAGGGCCTCAGCCACCTTCACACCCACAGGTCCTGGCAAACGTGGCCTACATCATCATCGAGTCCACCGAGGAGGGCACGACAGAGTACAGCCTGTGGAAGGACTCCCTCTTCCTGGTGGACCTGCTGTGCTGTGGTGCCATCCTCTTCCCTGTGGTGTGGTGAGTGACCAGCCCCTGCAGCTGCTCCTGTTGGACCTTTCACATGGGGAAGCTGCCGAGGGGCCATAGCGTTGCAGGGTCCCCAAGGCCAGGGTCTGGGCCTCAGGGATGGGCTGGGGCGGGACAGGCTGCAGTCTGCGGAGGTCGGCAGTCCCATTTCCCTGTGCCCTGCCTGACTCACTGCTGCCGTGGGGCTAGCAGACTGGAGCGTGGCGAGTGGCCCATGTGGCACAGCAGGGACTGCTGGTGCAGGGTTACTCTGGAGGGCTCTTGCCCAGGAATTTCATTCTGTCACCTAGAGCTGGAAACAGAAACATGCAGATTTCCCTGCTAACCTTTGTTCTCCAAATTTTGTTTTTAGGTCCATCAGACATTTACAGGAAGCATCGGCCACAGATGGAAAAGGCAAGTTCCTGGTGCTGCAGGGGCCTGATGTGATAAATGGCTACCATGGTCAGGTGACAAAGGGCATGAACAGTTGGAAACCCTGCCAAGGAGGCGTGGCTGGCTGGGGAGGAGGTACACACATTCCACTGCCCACCACTGCTGCTCTCCCCTCTGGCATTCGGGAAGCAGGGCTAGTCCTGCAAGGGCGGGAGATGCATGTTGCTGGCTGCTCTGAGCATTGCAGGCCTGCCGTTAGGTGACCAGGCCAGAAGGAGCCTGATGTCCTGGCACTGTGACCTTAGAACCCGGGTGCTCCTGAGTCTCAGCAGAGTTTTTGTATACTCCAGTCTGGGGCACTGACAGGACTTGACCCTTCAGGGAGAGCGCCGAGGCGAGGGCTGTCTGAGGCAGGTGATTTCCTACCAGGGACCCAGATCGGCAGGCATGTAGTGCCAAAGCAGAGTGGTGTTCTCATTAGAAAAATAAGGGGATTCACTGTATAAACAAAACTGACGGGTGGCCACACACCCACATCCCAGACTTGGTGTTCATGCGCTGCTGCTGGGAGGAAGTGCCTCAGATGCGCTGGCCTCATCACATACCCAGGACTGACCCCGCCCACCACCGCGCTCCTGGGGGCCTCAGGCAGGAGGCCTGAACAGCTGTTCAGGACCCTGCGGTAGCATCTCTCTGCCCCTTTCCCCTTTCTCAGCCCTTTCCACTCGGCCCTCATTGGACTGGCAGATCCTTGCCTCCTACGTGGCACCTGCAGGGCTGTGGCTCATTCCCCGGGGCTGTTTCTCATGTGTCCACCAGGGGGCAGCACAGGCTCCCTCAGTGGAGAGCAAATGCAGAAGCCTGCTCTGCTGAGGAAGCACCTGCTCTTAACAGATGCCACAGACAGAGGGGGGCAAATACGATGGAGAATCCTCGCAATGGAGGGGTTTTGAGCACACTCTCAGTGGTCTCTTCATGCCATTCTTTGGGAACAGTTGTGCTGACCTGGGTGTGACAGTGACCCGAATCATCCTAGCACTTGGAGTCTGAGGCAGGAGGATGGAGTTCAGGGCTAGCCTGGGCTACATTGTACGTTCAAGGCCAGCCTGAACTGTGCAGTGAGACCCTGTCTCTAAATAAATAAATGCAATAACAAAGAAAATGGTGATGCTTCTGCCACCCCCACGGTGGCCATCTAGAAGAAAACCCTGCGTCCTGGTGGCTGACTTTGGGGATAGTCGTGCTGTGATTGCTGAGGGATCGGAGGAGCACATCGCTGGTCTGCTAGCTGCTGGCTCCGCACGCTTGGCCCTCTTCAGTTCACCCCCTGGAGCCACTGCTGCATCTGGGCACCATGGGCTCCTGGTCCCCTGGGCCCATTCTCTGTGGACTCCCAGCACTGCGTGACTAAGACGTGGTTTACAGGGTTTCATTTCCATCAGGGCAGGCGCAGTGTGGGTTGGGACAGAGACAACTTCCCACGGGTATGTTTGTACCTTGTTTACATCTTTGTCTCTGAACTTTATTTACTGAAGTTGGGTGTACAAACGGAAAGGGAAGGTTGAAGCATTGCACCTTAGTGGCAACTGCCTCCTGCCACCCATTGTACCTACGCTGGGATGCGTGGCTGCCTGTGGGGAGCTTCATGGGGCCTGCTGCCTGCTTCATCTCCCAGCACCTGCCTTAGGGAAGATGAGACAGGGCTTTAAGAGCACCCCTTTCCCAGTGAGCTCTGAGTGACAATTCACACTGGCTTAGCTGAGCTCCCCAGCTGGGAGCACAGCCTAGAGGGCAATTCTGGGCATGTCTGGGCTGTCCGTCCTCCCGGGGTACAGTGCCAGCTCTTGCTGTGAACCCCAGGTTGGCGGGTAAAAGAGCTGGGCAGGGGCACAACCCTGGGTGGTGGCACCACCCTGTCTGTGTAGCATTGCTGCTTCGCTGCCACCTGCCCGCAGGGAAGAAGGGGTTGAGTGATCTGAGGTGGGGACCTGTTGCTGTCCTCACTGTGCTCAGCTCCGTGGAGCCCCCACGCTCTGTGCAGCCCAGCGTGGGGAGCAGGCCCTGTGGCTGCATCAAGGGTGACAGCCGTGCACTGTCCCAGTCGGAGCTCTTGGTGAACATTCCCTTGCAGGGAATGCAGTGAGCAAGGTACCTCGAGCACAGCCAGGGCTATGACTGCCAGTGATAGAGGCGTGCTTCCGAGTGACACGTCAACTCCAGGGAAGCCTGCAGTCGTCTCCAGTCCTCACCCACCTCTGCCAGGACCAGAGGTGACTGTCAAGCAGTATGGTCTTGAAACTGGCATAAGAAAAAAAAAAAAAAAAAAAAAAAAAACTGGCATAAGAGCTGCTGTGGTGTTTGGGAGGCAGGAGCAGGAGGATGGCCTCTAAAAGCCACAAGGGCATATTCCCCGGCGTGTGGTGGGACCTCCTGCCTTCTCCCACTGTACCCAGAGCACACTGCATAGTGCAGAGCGCCAGGAGGCAGGTACCCCTTGCTGAAGTCTCACCAGAAAGTAGTTCCACTCTTCATTCTTTTTTAAAAATATAATAAAACATTGTCAGGCATGGTGATGCATATGTGTAATCTCAGAATCTGTAGGAGGCTGAGGCAGGAGGACCGTACCAATTCTAGGTCAGCTTGGGCCACTTTGTGCCCTGAGGGCTTGTAGGGCTGTGCTGACAGCCTGCAGGCAGGTTCCCTGGCCTGAGCGCTTGGGAGCAGCTGTCTCACTGCTCGCCCCCCACCTCCCATCCCTTGTGAGGGTGCTGCCTGCTGTGTGGCAAAGCAGGGCTCTTGTGAAGTGCATAACCTGGGGCAGCGCAGGGGTGGGACAGGAACGCTGGTGGTAGGAACCCAGTCAGGTGCTGTTGTCAGTGCTGCGCCAGGGATTGAGCTAGGTTGTCAAAGGAGAAGCCAAGCACTTGCCGGCTGGCTGTGCTGCCCCAACACTTGACCTCCTTGTATGGAGGTTATGAAACAGCAGAGTTGTGTGGCAGACACCCTTGCCTGACTGCAGCTCTGCGTGCGGCCCACGTCCTGCAGCCCTGGCTCTGTCCAGTGTGTTGTCTCGCTTGGGGTGCCTGTGTGCAGATGCATCACCTGGCCATTGCTGGTCCCTCCCAGGGCTGTGAGCACAGTGGCTGTTTCCTCTGACTTGGCGCTCCTCGCTGTGCTGGGCCAGGCCAGCGGTGAGGACCACATGAGGTTAAGCCTAGAGACGGGAGGGATGATGCCAGAGGGAGAGGGGCCAGTGAGACAGCCCTGGCCTGGTACAGCGCAGCTGTCTGTAAGGGTCTGGCCTTGGGAGGTGTGCTGGGCGACAGCAGCAGAAGAAACAGGAATCCCTCGATGAGGTCATCCAGGAAATGCACTGTTCCTCATGTTGCTGTGTGGCTGGAGGGTGTGGTTGTCCTCTGTCCAGGGCAATAGCACCTTCTCAAAAATGCTGGGTCCCTGGGCCATGCCCACTCCTTCGTGGCACGAGTAGGCATCTGTGGGACCTGGAAGCCATCTGCCCTGCGTGCAGCCCCCACATGAGTGTGGCCAGCCCTGCCAATCGGTGCTCTTGGCATGGCCCCTGACTGCCTTACCCGGCTCAGGGTGGCCTGGCAGTCTGGGCACAGCACTGCTTAGAAATTCTGTGGCCCTTGGGTAACTTCAGGTCCCTGCAAAGAGACTTGAGGACAGGCACCAGGAAAGAACATTTTACTAGGACTGACTTTTACAGTGATACTTCCTTTTTTTTGGTTCCCAAAACCTGTTCTCATTACTTTCCTCAGTGTGTCCACTGTCTAGTCACAGCCTCCTTCTTCCTTTTGGAGTCAGTGCTGGGGGTTGAACTTGGCCTGAACTTGGCTCAGCCAGGCAGGAAGATGCGTGATTGCTGGCCATGCCACCTCATGCTCACAGAGATGAGAGGCAGAGAGGTCAAGGAGCGGCCCTGTCAGGGGACCTGTAGCTGTTGCTATTGCTGTTCTTGTCATCCTGCCTTTCCAGCACAGAGAACCACAGATGCTTGGCTACCCGCTGCCCACACTGCTAGCTCTGTGCCTGTGCTGTGCTGGGCACGTCAGGCCTGCTGGGCCTGCGTTTTTGCCTGGCTGCTTAGCATACAGCTCAGCCACTAGCTCTTCTCAGCAGTCCTTGCAGTGTCCCGGGAACGCAGGCCTCCCATTACCTAGGCTGGGTCACCAGCATCCAGAAGTCTAACCTTCATCCATGACTCCCGACAAGTGAGAGGGCTGTGAGAGCAGGCCTGACCATGCCCGGCACTGTACCGGGGACATTTGGCTGTGGAGTTCCCGTGTGTGCCGAGTAGGAAGATTCTGCCTATTGCGTGGCCTTGGTCTACCTTCTCCTCCTCTGCTCTCTCATGCTCTGCGAGTTAAATCTGGGACCTCCATGCTGAGCTACAACTCCAGCCCTTTTTTATTTTGAAGTGGGGACCCACTAAGTTGCTGAGCCACCCAGGCTAGGCTCCAGTTTGGGACTCTCCTGTCTTGGCCTCTCAGAGTTCCGGGATTACAGGTGTGTACACTTTCTGTTTTTATTGTTGTGAGACCCAGTCTGGGGGTATGTGTGTGGCCAGGCAGGCCTCATCTCCTTCGCTTCCCCCTCCTGAGATGCTGGGGCCTCAGTGCCTCCACCATGCCCAGCTAGGCCACGTGGACCAGCAGTGTGTCATCTTCGATGCTTTGCTTTATCTTCTCTGATTTCATTTTGTGATAAGAGGTAAGGACCTTAGCTGTTCCACCTGGGACTCTGATGTCTCTGGGATCATTGCTTTGGATGTGTGCTGGGAATGTTAATTGAAATTGTTTTGTGCGTGGTGCTGGTCTCATTACAGCCTTTCCCATTCTTGGTCCCGGGTGCAGTTCTGAGGTGGATGAGTGAGGTCTCTTAGTGGCAGAGGGCAACTGTGAGTGCCTTCAGGTGGATGCACCAAGCTGGGCAGCCTCGTGGGAGCCTTGTCCCAGCAGGGTGGGGCCTCTGAGCTTGGGCAGAGCAGCCCCGAGGCTGCTGGCCAGCATCTGCGCTTCTACTTCTTTCTTTGTCACTGTTTGATGCAAAATTCTCTCTGAATCCCATGGGTAGGGAGGAGGGGAGGAGAGGACCATGGTGCACTTTTTAGCCTGATGCTCTCTTTGGGCTCAAGAAAGCATCATTGGAAATATCCCTACCCTTTGGGGGCTGTCTAGGGCTCCTGCACCCATGTCCCCCAGGCACAGTGCTAGCTCCTAGGGATGGAGCTCTGGCTGCCTCCTCATGGACAGCTCTCCCTGGTGCCCAGTGAGGCTGAGAGCCTGCGCCTTGGAGTAAGGTGCCTGGGGCCTGAGCCTGGCTCTCTGCCTTCGAGCCCCATGCCTTTCGTACCAGTCTGACGGGGTCCCTCATTTGTACAACTGGTACAAGGCTGGCGCCCTCATGGGAAAAGGGTGGTCTCTTTTGCTAACAGTAGCCACCAGGGCAGGGTGAGCTCCCCCTGCTGATCTGTTTGAAGAGAAGCAGTGACGTCTGGAGAGGGCAGCACCGTCTGCGCAGGTGTGTTGGGAGATGGCTGTGTGCCTGCGTGGGGCTGGGCCTGGCTGTGGGTGCGCAGCTTGCTTCCCTTGTGGGCTCACGAGCATGGCTGGAGGAAAGAGGTCTGCAGGCCTTGCGTGTCCTGTCCTCCCAGAATACCCATAGCCTTGGCCTCTTCCACACCCTTTCCAGGTGACTGTGACACTCTGCTGAGTGCTAGTGCTATCCATGAACTCTTACCTTCACCCAGAAATCCCTGCTGTGAGGAGAGGGCCACAGGCAGAGTTCTGCCCCACGCCCGCCCACCCAGTCACTTTCCTCTCCCCAGCACATTCCTTGACCATATTTTGCTGCTCCTCACACTGGGGTCAGAAATAGCCTGGGGCTGGGAAGCAGAGAAGGCTGTGGTTCCTGTTCTATCTGCAGCACAGCCTGCCCCCAACCCCACCCTGACCTGTGCCTCCGTGGCCCTGCAGTCCAGCCTCGTTGCTCAAGCCTGGCTGCTCCTGTGGGTGCAGTGGCTGCTGCAGCACAGAGGTGCCACCTTGGTTCCGAGGAAACCCTGTGATCTCATCGGGTCACATCCGTCACCCCATGCCTAGGTGGACACTGAGCTGTGTGCCTTCCCCATTACAGCCTCTGTCCCAGCAGCTCTAAGGGGGGGGTCACGTTCCCACCTAGCAGGTGGGGCAGCGGAGGCTCAGAGAGGTTCTGTGAGAGATCCAAGGTCGCACAGGGCAAGAATAGAGCTGGCGTTTGCCCTCCAGCACCCAGACACATGGGGCCTGCTCTGCAGGTGCAGGGAGCCTGTTTCCACTCCCCACCACCCAGCTTTGTTGCCCCAAGCATCGAGTGTAAAGAGGGCTTGATGCTGATTGGACCACTGGGGACAACAGTGCAGTGACAGCCTGAGGTCTGTGTGTTGTAGCTGTGTCTCAGGGACAGCACTGGACATTCCTGAGGTCCTGGATGACATGGCCCCTGGACCTGGTGACATCTCACCACTATGTGTTGTGTCACTGTGAGCATGCAGCCGGTCACAGCTGTCTGCATCAGTCCCTTCTGCCTAGTGTGCAGTGCCCTGGCCTGCAGGCCCAGCCATTCCTCCTCCTCTATCCCCACCAGGGTAGAGGAGCCTGTGGTTCCAGCTCTATCCACACCTCAAGGGCATTGCATCCACCTCCTGGCTCATGCTCCTTCCGGTGAGCCCAGTCAGAAGTGTAGATCTGAGTGGTGAGCACTTGCCTAGCCTGCACAGAACCTTGCTTCAATCCCCAGCAGTGCATAGCTAATGATTTAGAAAGAGAAGTAGAGATCTGACCTGGCCTTGTGCTGCACAGAGCCCTGGCTCTGAGCACCAGAAGACTAGCCCGGGATTCCATTGGGACCTAGCGCAAGCCTGCGTGGGCCTATTGCGCTGCCAGCCTCTCAAGACCTGGCTGCACCCCACTGCTCTCGGAGCCTTTGCTCCTGCTCCTGCTGCTGCTGCTGTAGCCATGGCAGCCTTCCTGGTCCCTGTTCTGCAGTGTGACCAGGTAAAATGCGTCTCCACTCAGCTGCTAGCTCTGCGTGAGGCATAGTAGGGTTTCCTCTGCCAGGACAGCAGGCGGCATTCAGAGGTTACTTACACAGTCTCATGGTGAATAGCTTTTCTCAGGCCCTCCCAAGAGGAGGATTTGGGGCTTGAGTTCCATGCACCCCCAGCGTGGGCTGCCAGTCCTGCTTGGCCACTGAGGCCCATGCCAGTAGAGACAGAAGCTCACACAAAACTGGCTCAAGTCAGGCCTCGGGTGGTTTGTAGCAATTATATGACAAAATGGCGAGAAGCACAGGGAGGGATTGTCTAAGAGACTATGCCTAGGACATGTGGAGCGGCGAGCCCGCACCTAGCAGGCCAAGGCCTGGCCTGGCCCTAAGGTTGCCCAGTGGTGTGTGGGGCCCTGCATCAGAGACTCCTCTGAGCTGCACATGCATGCAGCTCCTCTCTGGCTCTGGGGGTGTGGGTACCTTGCCCCCGTGATCAGCCTCAGTATTCCCCCATCTACATGGGGGCTTTCTTGGAAATATTCTTGCAGATTCTTTCCTGATCATTGCCATGAAGGGAATTTAGGGCTCCTGGAAATTTTTCTGGAGTCATAAGCTTTGACACTCCCCACTCAAGAATCAGGAGCTGCGGAGAAAGGAAGTTTGAACCCCTGCCACCCGCAGTCTCATTCTCAGGCTGAGTCAGTAATTGAATGCTATTAAGCAAAATTAATTTGCCTCCGATAGGAAAGTTCATGATGAATGGAAGGGTGCAAGGGTGCTTGTGGGGAGAGAGCTGGGCTACCTTCACGGTCATCCATATTTCATAGCCCTCAGCAGTGTCAGGAAGTTGGCTGGCCTGGCTGTGGACCTTGAGCGCCCATGCAGTTGAATGTGAACGGCTCCTTATGAGGCTGAAATAAAAATGGGAATGAAATTGGCGACGTGTCCCCGGATTACTGTGCTTGCACCCTTGACTGGTGAAAGTCCAGGTGCCCCCAGTGCCAGCCGTGGCCCAGAGAGGATCAGTCATGCAGCTGTGTCAGCCTCCTGGACCCTGCTGTGTCACTTGTCCACCTGCCCTTATTCCTGCTGCTGGGGGGAGCCTGCCCTGCAGTCTCCCCCTGGAAGTGTGGCTTTGCTTGGACCTCAGCTCTGCCTCTGGATGTCCAGGGCCTGGGCATGCAGTGCTCAGCAGTAGGAAAGCTACGCTGGGTGGCACACACCTGCAGCCCTGGCTGCTCAGAGGCTGAGGCAGGAGGGTTGCTGGAGCCCAGGAGCACAGTCAAACTGGACAACAGCGTGAAGCCCTGTCACAGTTCTGTAGGAAGTGGGAACACACAGTAATGACCTTTCTCTTGTTGTTCTTTCTTTTCCCTAGCTGCTATTAATTTAGCAAAGCTGAAGCTTTTCAGACACTACTACGTCTTGGTGAGTAAAGCAGCTCTAAGCCTTGGGAATAAAGTGAGTTCAAGGATCAGAACAGATGAACTTTGTTTTTTTTTTCTTTTCGGAACCAGGGATTGAACTCAGGCCCTTGCACTTGCCAGGGAAGCACTTATTCCACTGAGCCACCTCCCCAGCCCCTAGAACAGATGAACTTTGAAAGATGTGGGGGAACTGGCGAAATAGCTCAGCAGTCTAGACCCCTGCTTGGGCAAGCTTAGGCAGGCACAGGGACCATGGTTCAATTCCTGGCACCACATGCTGTTCCAGCCCTGCCCCCAGGGCAAGGGTGAGTTGGGGGGGGGGTGAGGAAGCAGGAGGGGCCGAGCTGTCTGCTCTGCTTGAGTTCACTTCTTAGCATTGGGTTTAATTTTCTTAAAATGAAAAATATCTGGGTCTCTTCTTCCTCATTTTAGATTCGATTTAAAATACGTGGGAAGGGATGACCAAATAGCTCAGAGGGTTAAAGTGGCTCCTGAGGCGCATGCAGCAGCCGGGTTCGATCCCTGGCGTGCAGTGCCAGCCCCACCCCAGGGGCAGCCGAGACCGTGTTGAGATGGGTGGCGGTGCTTGCCTAGAGTCCCAGCTCTTTGGGAGGCTGAACACAGGCAGGTCAGTAAGAGTCTGATCTGTGTAGTGAGACCCTTACTAAAATACAAAAAAAAAAAAAAAAAGCTGTTGGGGAAGGTGCCTGTCCAGCCTGGACTCCACGTGGCCGGACCCGTCCTCCAGCGAGTGCTTCATCCCCAGCGAGCCGTGAGGAGGGTCACTGGGTGGGCCGGGTCTGATTCTATTGGGGTTGGGCCTAAAAAAAATAATAATAAAATGCGTGGGAAAGTAGCTAGACGTAGTAGTATACACCTATAATCCCAGAACTTGAGGGGCTAGGGCAGGAAGATTGCTCAAGTTCAAGATCGGTCTGGGCTACACAGTGAAAGCTTGTCTTGGAAAAACAAAACAACCACCAACTTAGAAAAGAAATGCATGCTTGATGTGAAAGCATAACCATGCATCCAAGCGGCCTGCCGACCCTTGAAGAGCCCCGCCCCGAGTGACAGCCTAGCCAGGTGCTTATCCCTCTAGCTCTGATCCCGCTGTTGCGCCCCTCTCTGCTTCACTGTTTATTCCCGTAGGAAGATGGGGCTACACTGTACCTCACAGCCTTTTCTTCTCACTTAAAATCACTATGGCTCCCAGCTCCCTCTTGGGCACCCTCTCTTCTCTCAGCTCCGAAGTAATGATAGTGCCTTTGTATCCTGGAGAGTGCTTGGTCGTCTTTGTGTTCCAGGGATTGAACTCAGGGCCTTGCACTTGCCAGGCAGGCACTTAGGCCTCTGAGCCACTACCTTCCCTCGCAGGAAGCCAGTGTTGTGTGTGGTCAGGGACCATGGTGTGGGTCTTCCAAAGGCAAAGGCCTTTGTTGTGCTGGCGGCTTAGCATCAGCTGTCCAGTGTGGCAGCACCCAGGTCTGAGCAGACATTTGAAGCATCAGTGGAGTAGCAGGGACAGGGCACCCACTCTGGCTGTGGTTTCAGTGAGCGATAGGTCATCCCTTCCGGGGCACTGCGCCTTCGTGGCTGAGTCCCGGGACCATCCTGGGCCCTCGAGACTGGCCCAGGGGTGGGCTGCGTAGTGGGTAGACCACCAAGTCCTCCAAGCAGATGTCCTCCATGTAGGCCCCTCCCAGCATCTGCTGACAGAGACCGGAAGCCCTGTCTTTCCCTGGGGACAGGTAGCTGCTCTCCAAGCCTGAGAGTGGCAAGATGGCCCTTTGGTGACAAGCCCAGGGGTGTGTGTGTGGCCAGGTGAGGAAAGGTTTGTCTTCCTCGGACAATGGGGTGACCATGCTCTGTGTCTTGATCACCTGAAGAGTGGAAGAACTCCACAGTGCAGCTGGCAGGAGTCGTCTCCGTGCATGTAGTGCTGTAGTTGGCACAGTGTGTGCATGCGTGCGTGTGTGTGTGTGTGTCTGTAGTATGTGGTCCTGCTCAGGATGTGAGTGTCCCCCTCACCTCCCTGCGGGCTCTCCTCCTCCCCTCCTGTTGTCTGCAGATTGTGTGTTACATATACTTCACCAGGATCATCGCATTCCTCCTCAAGCTGGCTGTCCCCTTCCAGTGGAAGTGGCTTTACCAGGTACGCTGGCCTCAGATACCAGGGTGCTGAGGATGTGGGGGGACACAGTCTGGGTCATGGCCTCCTGTTTGCTCTGCTTTACCTGGGGACCTGGGGGCGGACACCGAGACCCTCCAGCTCTTCTAAACACTTAGCTTTCTCTTTATCGAAAGAGCTGTATTACCTGAGCAATCTAGGAAGAATTGCATTGTTGATTTTAGTTTTCAATTCAAAAATTCTTTGGAGAGGAGAACCTTGGGCAGAGAGTGTATTTAAATTCATAGAGCCTGGAGTGACTCTGGGTCCACGCTGGGCCCTCCACTCTCACAGGATGTCTCTTTGGGGCCTAGAAGCATCTTCCTGCAAGTCAGCCAAGTGATTTCAGCACCATTTTTCTTGAAGAGCTCACATTATAGGAAAATTTGGTATGAAATGAGTTCTGAAGGCTGGGGATATAGCTCAGCTGCACAGTGCCTGCCTGGCAAGCTTGAGGTCCTCCTGAGTTCAATTCCCAGTACTAGAAAATAGAAGTGAATTATTCAGATGTACCAGTGAGGTGGGCCTGGGAGCACCTGCCTCTAAGGCCAGTGCTGTGAGGGGCCAAGGCAGGAGGATCACGAGTTCAAGCCCAAGCTGGGCAATTTAGTGACTTGGGCCCCATCTCAAAATAAAATTAGAAGGGCCAGGAATGTAGCTCAGTGAAGGCCTTGGGTTTTATCCTCCCTGCCACAAAAAAAAAAAAAAAAGTAGCCTTGGAAGGGCTGGGACAGGGCTCGGGTACTGCATGTGTCCCATGTGCACAGGGCCCTGGGCTCCACGCCCTGTACCTTGCCTCCCATGTCAAAAGCCGTGCCCCTGAGGCCTGGCAGCAGCAGCCCCTCTACAGCGTGGTCCAGGCGAGGTCCCCGCTTGCAGACACGGCAGGAGCAGCTGTGCTGACCTGCGGGCAGCAGGCGGAGGGCAGCTGGGGCCCTCGGCTTGTTCAGCACCTCTTGCTTTCTGAGGATTTGAGTCACTGATCCTTTACCTTGGTGTTGTGTAATGTGCAGCTCCTGGATGAAATGGCCACCCTGGTGTTTTTTGTACTGACGGGGTACAAATTCCAGCCAGCTTCAGACAACCCCTACCTGCAGCTGTCTCAGGAGGAGGACGACCTGGAAATGGAAGCGGTGTAAGCAGCTTCCCTCCCCACTTCTCCCCTTCCTGCCGTCCCTTCCCCTCTTCTCCCCTCCCTCGCTGTTCCCTTCCCTCCCTCATCTCCCTTCCTGTTCCCTCCTTCCTTCCTTCCCTCCCTCCTTCTTTCCTTCCCTCCCCTCCCTTATCCTCCCTGTCCCTCTCTTCCCTTCTCTCTGCTCTCCCCTCCCTCCTCTGCCCCTCTTAGCTCTCCCCTCCCCTCTTCCTTGGCCCTAACCCCTCTACTAAGAACAAGCAGCACTATGCTCACCAACCACATCCTGCTGCCCCGGGGTGGCCTCTGTTCTTAGCAGGACTAGGACTCCTGGCCTATTGGCCCTGTTAGAAGCGCAGTGTCTGCCAGCTGTTGCACCCTGTCAGGACATGGAAGGGGCTGTGTGGTGGGAGCCTGGGCGCATCCTCCAGCAGTTGAGAGCATAGGCATTGTCAGCCCCTCCCCATCAGGCCTGCCTAGCAGCTTAGGTCTGGAGTGCCGTCTTTGGGATCACCTGCAGGGCCGCCATGAGCCCTGTAGCTCCTCTGTGTCTGAGGAGCTGGCTGTCCACAGTCCACACAGCTGGCCTGCGGCGGAGCTGCAGTGGGCCCTCTGCATTGTGGACTGCGACCCTGGGCTGAATTTCCTAGTCACTTGCTGTGATTTTGAACCTGCAGGGCCAGCTCAGCCGTGCATGGCAATTGGGCTTGAAGAGCTCTTCCCTGTCCTTCCTCCGGGTTCCGCCTGCCATTCACGGTCCAGAGCTGAAACTGCCTTTGTGTGGCAGAGCTGGGTTCGTCCTATGCAGAGGAGGGGAGGCCAGGCCAGCTGTGCTGCTCACAGGTGGCAGTCTCAGCAGTGGCTGTTGGCTGGAGAAGCACAAATGCCAGCCAGATGCTGACAGCTGCCCCTGACCAAGGAAACCCGGCTGGCTGCCCCAGTCTCAGCTGTAACCTGCAGCTTGTCCCCAGCTTCATGCAGCTCCCTGGGCTGGGTTGAGGAGCTGGAGGGATTACCTAGTCCCCACCCCTCTCAGCTGCTGTGTCTTAAAACGAGGATTCATTTGTCTCATAAACCCCCCAAAATTCTTTTTGTTTTGGCCTAAGCTTTTTTTCCTCTCTCTAGATAAAGATTCTGGGGGACTGGGGAGGTAGCTTAGTGGAATAAGTGCTTTTCTAGCAAGTGCAAGGGCCTGAGTTCAATCCCCAGTTCCACCAAAAAAAAAGATTCTGGTGTGTGTGTGTGTGTGTGTGTGTGTGTGTGTGTGTGTGTGTGTGTGTGTGTGTTTGTTTTTAGTTTTTGCTCTTTTTTATACGATCATTTTATTGCTATGTTTTAGATACACACAGTGATCACATCACGTAGAGAATTTGCATCTGTCCGTGGCATAGCTTTTTTCCCCCATTTCCCTCCCATCCAAAGAATCTTCCCCTCCCCATTTACAAAAGCTTTGTTCCTAGTTTTCCTTTCTTTTCCCTTTCCCCTCCTTCCTTCCTTCCTGCCTCCCTCGTTCCCCTCCCCTTGTGAACATGTCCTTCCCACTTCCCCCAAATTTGCTCTCTATTCTGTTCCTTGAACCCTTTCGGTTTTTCACACAAGAGATGCTCAGGTGTGAACTTGAGTGTTGCATTTATTTCATGCAAGATCATGGTCTCAAAGCGCGTGCAGCTCCTACGGAGGGCTGCTTTGTAGCAGAGCAGCGCTGCATAGTATGGAAATGCATTTTCTTGTTCCATTTATCTGTTGATGAACATGTGGGTGCTTTCCAGAGTTCAGCTGTTACAAACTGCTGCTGTAAACATGGGTGTGTGTGTATCCCTGTGGTGTGATGCTTTTAACTCAGATAGCTGGGACGAGCATAGCTGGGTCCAGTGAAACCTCTTAATTTTAGTTTTTGAGGAATCTCTGCTGTGATTTCCATAGTGGTTGCACCAGTCTCCACTGTGACCAACTGCGGAGAAGTTTTCCCACGCTCCCCCATTTCTTAATAATAGCCATTCTTTCCACAATGAGGTAGAATCTCAGTGTTCTAATTTGCAGTTCTCTCTCTCTCTCTCTCTCTTTTTGTTCCTGAAGATTGAACTCAGGATCCTGCGTTTGCCAGGCAAGCACTTATTCTACTGAGCTATCTTCCTGGACCCCCCCCCCCTTTTTTTTTTGCAGTTCTCAAAAGATCAGTGATGTTGAGCATTTTTAAATATATTTGTTGTTTGTACTTCTTCATCTGAGCAATGTGTATTTAGCTCAGATTCCCATTTTTAAATTTGAGTCTGATTTTTGAGTTCTTTATTCTAGATAATAATCCTTTGTCTGAAGAATAGCTGATAATTTTTTTCCCATTGTGTAAATTGTCTCTTCACTCTGTTGGTGATTTCTTCTGCTGTGCAAAAGCTTTTTTTTTTTTTTTTTTTTTTTTTGCAGAACCGGAGACTGAACTCAGGCCCTTGCACTTGCCAGGCAAGCTCTTATTCCACTGAGCCATCTCCCCGGCCCGACATTCAGGATGTGATCCCAGATGCTAGTTCTTTGTAGTATTTCCTGTGTGATCAGTACTACATCTATATCTTCAAGAATTCTGCCTGTTCTGTCTTCTCTTCCAGTGGATTTGGTGTTTCTCTTTTCATATAGCGACGTGTGTGTAGTTTTAGTTTTCCACATGTGGGAAGGCGGCTTTCCTGGCACCATTTGTGAAAGGCTCCAGTGACGGTGTTTGGCTCCTTTGTCAGAGAGAAGGTGGCTGATGTGCTTGGAGCTATTTCTGTATCTTCCAATCTTCTCCATTGATCCTCCAGTAGTACGTTTCACCCTCTTCTTTCCTCCTCTCCTCCTCCCTTCCCCTCCTCCTCCTCTCCCCTCTCCCTCCTCTCCCCTCTCCCTCCTCTTCCCTCTCCTCCCCCCTTCTTGCCTTCCCCTCCCCCACTTTCTCCCCTCCCCTCCCCTCCTCTCCCTCTCTCTCTTTGCCAGTACTGTGCTGTCCTTACACTGGTAGCTTTGTAGATAACTTGAAGTTGAGGAAGTAATGTTCCTGCCTTGCCTTTGTTTCCCAGAACTGTTTTTGCTATTCTAGGTCTTTTCTAGTCCCATATGAATTTCAGGAATGTGTTTTCTGGTTCCGTAAAATATGCTGTTGGTAATTTGACTAGGCCTGGATTAAATCTATGTAACAATTCTGAAAGTATGTCAGTCCCACCTTTTTAAAAACGTTGTTTTGCTGTCAGTTTCACAGAACGTGTTTGATGTTGGCTGTGAGTGTTCCAGCAAGCAGCTCTCTGAGTGTTGAAATCAGGCGGAGCAGGTGTCAGCCCACAGACCACAGGGGTGGAGAGCGCCGCACTCTTCATTCTGACCAGCACTGAGGAGGGGGATTGCAGGGCTGGGATATCCATGGTGGCCCCTGTGAGATTCCTGGGACAAGGGGAGAGGCAGCGGGCCTGTGGAAGAGTGAATTTAGTCCCACAGCAGAGGCATCTTCGTGTGAGGCCACAGGGGGATAGAGCCAGGGTCCAGGTGGACGCCGGCCCTGGGAGTTGACCGAGCGGGGATTTCCCTGCTCACACGGACCTTGTCCCTTTTCAGGGTGACAACATCAGGGGTGATGGAGAACATGAAGAAGGTTAAGAAGGTGACTAACGGCTCGGTGGAGCCCCAGGGCGACTGGGAAGGCACCGCGTGAGAAGCTGGTCCTGCGGACGATGCTGTCAGAGGAGATGTCACGGTCCTATCGGGCAGCAGGAGCCGCTCCGGCAGCCGCCCGCAGAGCACCACCACGGACCCCACTGCTGCTTGCTCAGGGGAAACAGGACCAGCGTGGTGATCGCAGCCCGGACGCCCTTCAGGTGGGGGTGCGGGGAGGAGAGGACGATTTGCCTCTGGTTTACTCTCTTCAATGCAGAGCTCTAGGGTCCAGGCAGCCGTGACCCCGAGTGTGTGGAGCACAGGCACAGGTGGCCCTGGAGGGCAGATGCTGCCTCTGGACATGGCCAAATGGCCGCCGAGGACACGGGTGGGGAGGGGCATGGCATCTTTCGGGTCAAAAGGGAATGACATTGTGGAAGGCAAAGCAGAAGCCCAGCATAAGAGGAAGAGCCCGTCTTGGGCTCCTGACCATGAACCCTGTGGACCAGAGGCCATCCTCGCTCTGCTTTCCAGAAAGGCTCAGTCGTTGGAGGCTGCTGCCCACTCAAGGTCGCAGCCCTGGGCCACGCCTGCCTGTTTCTACCGTTAAGGCGGCGGGAATGAGCTGGAGAGGTGTTCTCCGGCTGGACTTCCCGGACTCCCAGTTCTCCTTGGCCGGCTTCCTCTCTGTGGCTTGCATCTGCTTTAGGATCAGATTTGGGAGCAAATGGGGAGGAATTTTCCTCGAGTGACAGTGGCGCCTACATGCAGCCGCCTCATTAAAGCTTTTCAGGGCTTCTCACTGGAGCATGCGCGAAAGTGCTCAGAGCGCCAAGGTAGAGTGGGTCGAAAATTAGCGGAGTTTGGCTCTGCGCTGCGGGAGGTGGGGGGTTGCGCGCTCTCCAGGAAGCTTGGGCCCCCGCAGTCATCGCCAAGCAAGCGTGCTGTACTCTGGAGGTTCCTGTGAGGGAGGGGTAGCAGGGATCTGAGCTGTCAGCAAATGGAAGGGTCTGATACGTTGTAGGCTGGGCTGCATTCCTTTTCATAAGTTTGGGAACACGATGGTCTTTATCCAGAAAGGAGACTACTCCTCTGTGCACCACTGGGTCCTTTCCGCCCTGGATTAGCACCCTGACCCCCAGCCTCCTTCTCCAGGGAGGTGGCACACGCGGCTCACCCTTAGACAGCTGGGCAGGGCTGAGGGGACATCGCTGTTGCCTAGGTCCCCAGGGGAAAGGTGACTGGGTTTAGGGAACCAGCTGAGGAACCTTAGAACTCTCTGTTATAGGGGGTGTGACTGAAGGCGTGGCTGGAGGCTTGGGTACTGCCAAGGCTTTGTTTTCTGTGCATAAATAGAATGCAGGCCAGCTGCACCCCTTCCTGAAAGGAACAGTGTCTCCTTCCAAGGACTCTTCTCCCCAGGAAGGGCCTGGTGAAGCTTCCTCACCTCATTTTACTCATGGTGTCGTGGTGTTTGGATTTTAGTGGTTCTGGGGCTGGAACCAGGACCTCCTGTCCGGTAGGTGAATATCCTCTTCCCCACCCCTGCCACCCACACGCCGGCTTCTGAATTCAGGGGGTCATGAAATGTGCCCTGCTTCCACTCTGGGCACTTCCGCAGGTAGCTGGTGGCCATAGCAGGCCAGCTTGACCGGAGGAGCAGAGACCAGAGGCTCAGGCAGCTTCTACCTGCATCGGGCTGTGGGCTACTAATGTTGCAGGCTCCAATCAGGCTGTTAAGAAAGGCAGCGTGGTGGGGCCAGGGAGATGGCTCAGTAGAATAAGTGCTTGACTGGCAAGCACAAAGACCTGAGTTCAATCCCCAGTTCCGCCAAAAAAAAAAGTGTGGGCTCCAGGCCTGCTAGGGCTCTGCTCCCCACTCTGTGAACCGTCTTCCACCCCTAAGTAGCTGGCCCTGCACTCTGCTCTGCCCTTGGGACTGACTGGGCCTCTGCCAAGCGCCCCTCTGCAGTACACTGCCAGCAGTGCAGCCCAGCTCCTCCCCCAGAGCTCTTCCTCTGCCTGGCACGTCTGTCCATGCAAGTGTCCACGGCCTGCAAGCGCTGTTGGCTGTGAAATTTAATAAAGGTGTATTTTGCTAGAAAATTATTTCTTAGACAACAGGAGCAATCTACTCTCCATCCTGGCTCTGAGGAGCCGCCAAAGGCTGCATCCGCCTATTTGGTCCTGCAAAGCTTTAAACACCAGTGTGGGGCACTTCCCAGCCTTTGATATGACCGTAGCAAATTGGCGGTTTGTTTTCTTGCAAAGAGCAGCTGCTTCAGTGCTATGTTTTCTCAGACTCTGGCCTGAGTACCTCCAGTTTTCTTCCAAGAAACCCCTATAGAGTAAAATGCCTGCATTAAGCCAGCGGGTACAACGTGAGCCTCCAAATCTGCCGGCGCTGAGGTCACGGTCCTTCCCTGTGATCTCAGGCACCTCTGCACTTGATCCCTGGATGCCACCCCAAGGCCACCCGGGCCATGGACCCCAAGGTTGGCGCTGGGCCGGCTCCGCTGCAGGACTAGGTATATTCAGCGCTCCCTCCAGGCAGCCCTTAGGGGCCGTGTTTCTAGAATGCAGGGGCCTTTGATGCCGTGTGTCCCTGCTTTGGATCGTCCTTAGAGCCCAAGCAGGTGTGTCCCAGAGCATTTCCTCTAACCAGGGCCCAAGCGCAGTGGGGCTGTTGAACTGCTGGGCAGTGCCACACCCAGAGCAGTGGAGCCGCTGGCTGCTGGAGGGAGTTGCCACCACCACCCTGGCCCTGGGTCCTTGCTGCTCTCCCCCGCACTTCCTCGGCCTGTCCCACTGTGCATCCACCCAGCACCAGTGTCCCCTGGCGAGGCTCCCTGCTAGGCTTGTTGGACCTTGACTGGCCTGGCCATCTCCTGGTCTGTGGGAAAGGTAGTATCTAGAATACACCACGTGTCCCTCCCGATCTCTGCCCATATGTCCTGGCAGCCCCTGAAGTTCACGACTTGTGCTCAGCAGGGCGGATGTGCCTGAAACCCCCAGGCCTCCCTAGCCAGCTGCCGCAGCTGTGGCTTCTGCTTGGCTGAACACCTGGGTGGTGCTCTGAGGTGGGCATGGGAGTAACCCCTGCTGTACAGGGTAGAGAAAGTATCCAGTTGAGAGGTGGGAACAAAGACTCGGTCACAGCGCATCAGGGACCAGGCGGGCTGGCAGTGGCTGCAAGTCTGCAGATGATGGGGAAGAATTCCAGGTGCAGTGAGGAAAGGACCTGGTGGCCTGGGAGCCAGATGGTGAACATACCTGAGGCCCAGCTGGAGGCTCTTTGGTGGGAGAAGAGAGACCTCCTGGTGTTAAAGCTAATCTTACCTGCCTCACCCCATGGGGACCCTGCTCTTGGTGGGTGAGCTGTGGATGGAAGGTGTGGCTGGGGGCAGGGCTCCTGGTATTTTCCCAACACTAACCACCAAGGGAGTGTTCTGGGGAGAGATGGTGGGGATCTGAGGTGCTCAGGGAGGGTCTTGCTGTGCTGCCCTCCCAGCAGACCTAACGCCTGAGTGCTTCCTCTCACCTGCCTCCTCACCATTTTTCCTCTGGTTTTTGTTCGTAAAATTAGTCATTGCCCACCTGCTCTCACTGATGTCCCCAGTCTCCGCAGCATACAGCATCCGTCAGGGCTGCTATCAAGCTACTCTGATAGGTGTCACTGTTGTCTATGAGAGCGGGTGGGCAGTGACTAATAGTGAGTTCAAGGCCACTAGACCACCAGGGAAGTTTTCAGGGAAGACAATACAGTGACTACATAGTGAGTTCAAGGCCACCCTCTCTCTGTCTCCCCTTCCTTCTTCCTCCCTTCCCCTCCCCTCCCCTTCCCTCCCCTCCCCTCTTCTCTTTCCAGTATTTCAGATTGAACCCAGGTTTCTTAGGTGGCCAGGCTGACCAAAAATTTGGAATCTTCCTGCCTCAGTCATTAGAGTAGCTGGGATTATGGACATGTGCCACTGTAGCCTGCTCAGCCAAGAGCTTTGAAGCCCAAGGAAAAAATCTCCCAGGATTCCAGGTAGCAATAAGCTGGAGGGTGTGGATTCATGGCTTCCGCACTCTTCTGAAGCAGGCAGCTCTCCGAAGCAGGAGTCTCACCTGAGTGCTTTCAGGGCCTTCCCAGCCTTCTTGGCTCCTGATGGCTGCAGCCTTTGGGTGGTGTCACCCGGAATCTATGAGGGTGCGGTGGGCAGCTATACCCCACCCTCGCTGAGCAGTAGCCTTGGGGAGCTGCTGGCTTGCAGTGTAACTGCCTCACTGGGTTTCCAGGAATCTGTCCCTAACCCTGTTCTGGTCCGCAGCTGCCTCCTGTGGAGAGATGCTGGATACCTGGCTCTGAGGGGTCAGGCGACCCACTTAGGAGCTGTGCCTGCATCTTGTGCGGGTATGCTGGGGACCTGCTGACCTCTGCACTGAGCACACTGCTCAATAGGTCGGGAGAAGGAGCTGCGCCTGGGGACAGCAGATTGTGTCTCAGAGTGGTGACTAGTTGGCTAGGAAACTGTCCTCAGAGCTGATAGGTGCTGGGCCTGGGCCAGGGCAGAAGATCAGCAGCACATCTGGCTACTGCTGCAGGACCGGAGGATAGGCTGGGGCACGCTGGGGACAGCTGAGCAGGCAGCAGGGCATGTCCTCTGTCCCCTGGGCCCTGAGCTGTGCCTGGCTTGCTCCTCCCCATCGCCCTCCCCCTCCCCCTCACAGTGAGGGACAGGAAGTGACAGCGCTTAGACCGCTGAACTATCTCCCCAGCCCTCAGCATATTAAATTTTTATTTATGTTAAATTTCTTTCTAACATTTTTTTTTTTTTTTTGGCGGAACCGGGGATTGAACTCAGGCCCTTGTGCTTGCCAGGGAAGCATTTATTCCACTGAGCCATCTCCCCAGCCCCTATGTTAAATTTCTTTCTAAGGTGAGGTGTGATGATACATGTCTATAATCCCAATACTTGGGAGGTTGGGGCAAGGGGATCGCCCTGAGTTCAAGACCAGCCTGGGCTACAGGGTGTTCAGTGTCTCATTGCTGTTACTTCCTGTCCCCCCTTGCATCTTCACTCTTCTCCTCCTTTCCCCCTCCATCAGCAACAGCATTTCTGCAGATCTTAAAGATTGTTGTAATCCCAGCCCTCTGGCAGGCTGAGGCAGGAGGACCACAAGTTCACTTAGCAATTTAGTGACTCTGGCTCAGTACAAAAAAATAAGGGGCTGGGGAGGTAGTGGTGTGAAGGCCAAGGTTTCAATCCCAGTGCCTCAAAAATTTTGATTTATGGCAGCAGAAAAACAAATACCTAGGAGACGGCATGGTGGAGCCCGCCTGTAATCCCAGCTCTTGGGAGGCTGTAAACAGGCAGATCACTACGTGTGATCTAGTAATGAGACCCTGAACACCTGTAGACCCTTCCTAAAATACAAAAAAAAAAAAAAAAGTACCTAGGAAAATACTTCTATTTTTATTTTATTTTTGTTTTTGATTGGACACAGGATCTCACTATGTAGCCCAGACATGTATCACCACATCTGACCCTAGAAAGAAACTTAACATAAATAAAAACTTAATATGGCCGGGCATGGTGGCGCATGCCTGTACTCAAGGACCTGGGTTCGATCCCCCGTACCACATACCATGCCGGCCTGGAACCCAGTGTGGTAGCATCCTCCTGAAATCCCAGCACCGCGGAGGCTGAGACAAGGGGCTTGCTATGAGTCCAAGCTGAATAGTGAGACTCTGTAACAAATAAATAAAAATTTAAAAAATCAATATGCTGAAAACTATATCACTGAAAAAATACAAAAGGTCTAAATATTGGAGAAAAATCCTATATTCATGAGTTAGTGTGCAATATTATTAAAGTGACTGTACTGTCCAAGTAATAAAGACATAAGATATCTATATCTATGTATCTATTCCTATGCCATATTCTCTAAATAGATCTTCAAGGCCAGTGCAACAATCCCCAAACTCCCAACTGGCTTTTTTGGGGCAAATTGACAAGCTGGTATTAAAATTCATCTGTTGGGGCCAGGGAGATGGCTCAGTGGGACAGGCACTTGCCTGATAAGTGCAAGGGCCTGAGTTCAATCCCTGGTTCCACAAAAAAAAAAAAAAAAAAAAAATTAAACTGTTTGTTTTTGAGACAGGGACTTGCTATATAGTTCAGCTAGCCTCGAGCTCCAGGAAATGCTCCTGCCTCAGCTTCCCAAGTGCTGGAATTAGTGTTGTGGGTCACCACGCTCAGCCTCAATTTTTTAAAAACTATTATTTTTTATGTATTTAGTATAGGATCTCACTACGTAGAGCAGGCTCATAGTGATCCTTCTGTTTTCAGCCTCCCACAGCTGGGATTAGAGGCGCACACTACCACGCCCAGCCTCAATGGACATCTCAGTGCACCCTGGGGGTGCAGCCAGCTCTCAGCCTCAGTACTGGATTAGCTGTAGAATTACGGCTCAAGGGCCGGTCAAATAGCTCAGTGGACTCGAGCACCTGCATAGGCAGTGCGCAGCCGCCAGGGTTTGATTTCCAGTGCGCGGTGGCTCTGCCTTTTTGGCTGTCAACAGTGGTGCCGCTACCGGCAGGGTGTGCAAGAATCTGTTCACATCCATTCTGCACACTCAGAAATGGAGTTGCTGCCCTGGGCTGGGGAGATGGCTTAGCGGCATAAGTGCCTGCCTGGCAAGCGCAAGGTCCTGAGTCTGATTCCTGGTACTGTAAGAATCCTGCTCAGAATGGGATTTTCTGTTTTAGTTTTTGAGAAGTTCCCATTCTGTTTTCAGTTTCAACTGCTCGAATCCTTGGGAGTGCTTGTTGCTCTCTGGGATTTTTTTTCAGCTATAGCCATCCATATGGGCTATTTCTCTGTGTTCTTTGAAGAAACTACTATTCAAGTCCTTTGTCCAATTTTATTTATTTATATATATATTTTTTTATTTATTTTGAGTCAGGATCTCACTATGTAGTGCAGGCTGGCCTTGATCCCGCCATCCTCCTGCCTCCAACTCCTGAGTAGACGTCACCACGCCCAACCAAAATTTTTTGTTTGTTTTGGTGTAGTCCAAATTGATGGAGTGTTTGTTTGTGATGCTGGGGATTGAACCCAGGACCTTTGCACTGAGCCGTATCCCTATCCCTTTTTTTTTTTTTTTTTTTTTTTGTGGAACTGGGGATTGAGCTCAGGCCCTTGCACTTGCCAGGGAAGCGCTTATGCTACTGAGCCATCTCCGGCCCCCCTTTTTAAACTTTCTGCTGGGCATGGTAGCATGGATCTGTAGTGCTAGCACTGGGGAGGCAGAGGCAGGGAGATCACCAAGAAGCAAAGTAGTGAGTTCAAGGCCTGAACTATATAGCAAGACCCTGTCTCAAAAACAAAAAAAAAAATGTAGTTACCGTGTGACCTAAAGATTGAAGGAAACATGAAAACATGTCCTTACAAAAGTATCTGTAAAAATGCCAGCATTATTTCCCAAGTGTGGTGACACATGCCTGTGGTCCCAGAACTTGGGAGGCTGAGGCAGGACTGACATGAGTTCAAGTCTAGCCTGAACTACATGGTGAGCTGTGTGGCCCATGCCACCATGCCCATCAGAGATTGTACACTAGCCTCGCAAGGCACTTCAGAGCGGCTGCCCTGGCTGGACCCCTCACTCTTGGCAGTGTGCGAGCGCGCCGGTTTCTCTCTGTCCTCTGCAGCAACCCTTACTGCTTACTCTCAGCCTCATGTGTGCGGAAAACAGTTCTGAGAGCAGCTCCCTGTGGCTCTGATTTAAGTTCCCCTGAGGTAAGGAGTGGCAGCAGGGGCTGTCTTCCCATGCACTTCTGGGTCATCTGTCTGTGCTTTGTTGAAATGCCCACCCAGGGGCCCAGGGTAGTCCATGGGGAGAAGACTGTGGCCCTGGAAAAGTGGCTGTCTACATGCAAATAAAAAGCTGGGCGTGGTGGCGCAGGCCTGTAATCCCAGCACTCGGGAGGCTGAGGCAGGAGGATTGTTGTGAGTTTGAGACCAGCCTGAGCTACAAAGTGAGTTTAAGGCCAGCCTGAACTGCATAGTGAGACCCTGTCTCAAATAGACAAAAAACAAAAAACCATGCAAATAAATAGATAGTATTATTATTCATAATAGGCAAAACAATCTTGAGTGAACACTTCCATGCCTTAGGAAGTGTTAATGCATTTTCTGTGTTTTCATATTTAAAACTAAATGAAGGGCCGACCAAATAGCTCAGAGGACTAAAGCGCCTGCTTAAGCAGACACAGTGGCCGGGACTTAATCCCTGCCAGGCTATGCCACCCCCTTGCTGGGACAGTGACTAACGGTGGTGGCGCACACCTTAATCCGAGCTCTTGGGAGGCTGAACACAGACGGATCACTGTGAACCCTATCTGCGTAGAAAGCCCCTGTAGTAAAATAAATTTTTTTTAAAAAATTAAAAAAGTAAATGGAGGGCTGGGAGATAGGTTGGTGGTCCAAATGCCTGCCTGGTAAGGACAAGGACCCAGGTTCGATCCCTGGTACCATATGCTATGCAGCCCCAAAACCAAGCATGGTGGTGCAAACCTGTAATCCCAACACTGGGGAGGCTGAGACAGGAGGATCAAAAGTACTCTGAGCTGTGTAGCGAGGCTCTGTACCAAAATAAATAATTTAAAAAAAATTTAAAGTAAATGGAAACAGGGCCAGGGATATATATAGCTCAGTGGCATAAGCACCTGTGTGGCAAGCACAAGGTCCTAAGTTTGATTCCTGGTACTGCAAAAAAAAAGAAAAAAAAAAGAATCAAGTAAATAGAAACAACCTGAATGCCATCAAGTGCTAAATAGGTAGGTAAAATGTGGTATAGCTATATAACAGAATATTATCATCCCAGTGTATGACTATGCCTTAAACTCAGAAAAAAAAAAAAAAAGAATCAAGTACAGACACTATGCTATGACATGGGTGAAATAAAAATCACTTGGGGCCAGGGAGCTGGCTCAGTAGAATAAGCACTCGCCTGGCAAGTGCAAGGGCCTGAGTTCAAAAAAAAAAAAAAGAAAAGAAATCACTGAAGGAAGCCAGACACAGAGACCACATGTTCTAGGGCTTCATCTTCCTGTGTCCAAGCCCCACCTTTGTAGATGAGACCCCAGGTCCGAAGCAAGTAAGTCTGCAGAGGTGGGAAGCACTGTTCATTGGGTGTTGCACCGGTGTGTGTGTGTGTGTGTGAGAGAGGTCGGTATGAGGAGCACAGCATCCTAGGGTGTGATGAGAACGTTCTAAAATTGTTTTGTTTTTGAGACAAGGCCTCACTTTGTAGCCCAGTTTGGCCTCAATTCACAGTGATTCCTCCCCTGCCTCAGCACCCCCTGAATGGTAGGATTACAGGCGAGCACTGGACCGGCCAGCTCACACTTTAAAGGCATGAACTGGGCTGAGGCTGCAGCTCCTGTACTACACCCGGGATTCTATCCACAGCCCCTCAGTAAGGAGTGGGGGTCTATGGATTCCGGAGGTGTGGATTCTGTCCTGCTAGAGTGCCGCACACATACACCTCCACATGTGCCTCTCAGCCTGGGCCGCAGCTGCCTCAGAGTCCTGGGCTTGACCCTGGGATCTAAGCCAGCCCCTGACCTCTGCATTTTGGGTTTTGGACAGTCCTGGGGTGTGGCATGGCAGGAGGCGGCTTCTGGCCAGGGCTCCAAGTCTGCGTCCAGCCCCCCTGACACCTACCTGACACCTCTCTGCCTCCAGGTCTCAGGCCTTTAATGTTCTGTACCAGCCCCAGGAAAGTGACCGAGATGGCGCTGGAGGTGGGGGACCTTGCACACTGTACCTTGGGGCTGAGCTGACCCGAGTGTGAGAAGCAGCTGTTTGCCACCCAACTCCCCTCCTCCCTGTGGCAGGGCCTGACTCAGCCTCCGGCCCATCCCGTCCAAGCCTCCTAAAGCCTGGCAGTGGATGACCACATTGATTTCTAATCCCGTTTTACCACTCCATGAAGTGAGTCTCTCTGGGCCTGACAGTGTGCTCAGCTCTGCACACCTAGGGCCTCTGCGCACTGCTGCAGGCAGGACTATTAACAAGGCCACATGTCTGCATCTGTACAGTGGGCAGGCACCACGGCTTTAGACAGTTCAGTGCCGGGCACGGCTTGGCTCCCACTGGCCTTAAGAGACCCCAGAATGGGCCGGTCTGTGCAGTGTGGGTGTGTGCGGGGCAGGGCGGGGGGCCTGGAAGCTGGGATCCATGCTTCCAAGGCTGTTGGGATCCAGGACTTTGGAGATCGGCCCCTGGCTGAGGGGGAGGTGCTGTGAGGCCCAGACTAAAGTGTCACCTCAGGAGCTGCTCGCAGGAAGAGTGTGGGGAGGCTCCTGTGCCACCCACCATGCCCAGCACCCTGAGGCCAGATGGGGGACCCGAGCGGGCCCCACGCTGCAGTGGGCTGCTGGGGTTGCCTAGCAGACTGGGTGATCCTGGCCTGGCTGGGACTGCACAGAGCACAGGTGTGTGGGAATCCCTGGCATGTGGATGGGCGCACACAGCAGGATGGTGCCAGGCGGGCTGCCTCTGTCCCCGTGGGCCGCTCTTTACCAAGAGGCACCAACTTCAAGTCCCAAAGTAGGACAAGCTGAAGGACTCAGCAAGGTGGGTGTGTCAGCATGCAGGCAGGGAGACAGGCCCAGGAGGCCAAGAGCCCAGCACAGCGTAGGCACTAGGGCTCAGTGCGTATGCGGTGCCTGGGAGACGGCCGACTCATGCATCACAGGGACTGATGTGGCTGAGGCCTGCGCTGGCTGCACGGCTGCTGCCCTGGACCATCTGTGTCCAGGGCCAGCTGGGAGTGGGCCCGGTCCCCCAGATGGGGCCTCTGTGGCTCCTGGCCACAGGGGGGGTAGCTGTAAGGCTGGGGCATCAGTGCTTGGTGGAAACTGCCAGGGTGGGAGGGTGCCCCGCCCCCACCCAGCCACACTCACCTCCCCACTCTTCTGGGAAAAGCACCTGGGTTAGCTTTCGGTCACCACACAGAATGCCTGAAGAAAATCAACTTGAAGCCTGGTGTGGTGGTGCATACCCATAAGTCGGCACTAGAGAGACTGAGCCGGGAGGATGGTAGCAATTTCAAAGCCAGTCTGCCATTCATAGTGAGACCCTGTTTAATAAATAAATAAAAATCAACTTGGGGCCAGGGAGATGGCTCAGTGGAATAAGTGCCTCCCTGGCAAGCATGAGGGCCTGAGTTCAATCCCCAGTCCCACCAAAAAAAAGAGAAAAAAAAAACTTGAAGAAGGGTTTGTTTGGGCGCTGGGCTGTGGAGAGCTGGGCTGGCAAGGGGCCAGGCCGGGGAATGGCGCTCACCTCATGCTGGATGGGGAGCAGAGAGCCTGAGACAGCCTGACAGAGGTCACAGTCCCTCGGGTCACGCCCCCAGGACATGCAGCTGGGCCCCGCCTCCTGTGTCTGTCCCTCCCCATAACATCACTGCCACTGCGTCAGCTCCTCTGTGATCAATGCATCCGCTGGTGCCAGGGCCCACGATGCAGCCACCTGTGCACTGCCCCTGAGCCCTGAAGGTCAGGGGCATCTTGTACCCCAGCCACAGCAACACCAGGGCCACAGCAACCATCCTCCTCCTCCAGGAGTAGCCCAGTGGCCCTGCCCCCCCCCCCGTCCAGTGGGGTCCCCTGGCCCTGCCTGGCTGTCAGACCCTCTCTACCAGGACTGGATTGTGCATGGGAACCACAGAGGAGGCAGGTGCCACCCCACCTTGTCCTGGTCCCTACAAGGGCAGCCCGGGGATTCCCAGGTCCTGGCCACCTCTCCTTGCTCTGAGCACTGCTTCACAATGCTGATTCCACCACCTGGGGCCACTTTGATGTCAGGACTGGAAAGTACTGCCCTGGCTGTGAGGACCCCACAGACAGCCGTTACCGTGAGGCTGGGGGTGACAAGCACAAAGGTGACCCCTTTCCAACCTCCTCCTCAGCAGGCTGGAGCTCGGCTCGCGGTCATTCCAGCTGGGCTGCTAGGAGCTTCCAGCTAGCTGCCCCCCTGAAGTGTGGCTCTAGGTGGGGTCAGAGAGAGTCCCTAGGTGACACCAAGACCAGACCTGGCCTGCAACCTCATGGTCTCACAGGCTCCCAGGAAGGGACAAAGAGGTCCCTTGTCCCCTAAAGGCCACCTCGGGGAGCTAGAGTGGCAGTGTTAGTCCCCAAACCAGATGAGCTTAGCACCTGTTTCTCAGGCCAGCGCTGTGCTTCATTCATGAGGCCACCTGGCTCTGCTGCCGTGTGGTGACCATGTTTCAGGGCCACTGTGTCACTTACAGCCGAGACCCCCAAGGCTCATAGATTCTGGGCAGGGACCTCTCCACAGGGGTCTTCACTACACCGATTCCTTGAGTGTATTCGTGGATAGTTGGGGGTGGGGGGAGCTCCTGATAGAGCACTCACAAAGCACACGCAACACCCTGGCTTCCGTCCCCACAAAAAGTAATACGGTCTGTGTGGTGGCCCACGCCTGGGATCCCGACATTCAGCCAGGCTGAGGCAGGAGAATTGCAAGCTCAACTTAGGCAATTTAGCAACTTAGGGAGCCTCTGTCCCAACAATAAATAAATAAGTACCGCTCTAGCACTCAGGAGGCTGAAGCAGGATTGCTGCGAGTTTGAGGGCAGTCTGGGCTACAAAGAGATCCAGGGGAGCCTGGACTGCACAGCCAGATGCTGCCTCAAAGGGACCAAGAGGGCTGGGGAGGGAGGTCGGCTGTCTAAGTGCCTGCCTGACAGTGCAAGGACCCAAGTTTGATCCCCTGTATCACATGCTGTGCTGCCCCATGCACCGTGCTGTCCACCGAACTGGGCATGATGCCCACACCTAATCCCAGCACTGGGGAGGCTGAGACAGGAGGATCACTACCTCCTGTCCAAGCTGTGTATCGAGACATACATATTTTCAGACAAAAAAAAAAAAAAAAAAAAAAAAAAAAAAAAAAAAAAAAAAAAAAAAAAAGACAAAAAAAAATAAAATAAAATTAAAGGGGCTGGGGGTGTGAGTCAGTACGGCCAGGATGTCACATGGAGGCCCTGGGCTCAGCCTCCAGGACAGCACAAGGGCAAAAGGGGTCCTCTCTTTGCGGAGTTCAATCCCTAGTGCAGGAACAAATTATAGCAATCATATTTTGTTGGGGGTTGGGGTATAGCTCAGTGGTAGACTCTATAGCTGGCATCTGTAAGGATTTGGGTCTAATTCCTACTGTAATGCGCGCGCGCGCGCACACACACACACAGATATACAACAATAGTAGTAGCGTGAAAACAAATGTGATTTTCAATTGTGACACAGACGTCCCGCCCAACGGTACCACTGCAGCACCACAGAATGCATCCCCAAGCTTGTACACCCCTCCCGAGAGCTCAAAGTTAGTGAAAAGAAGCCACTTGCCAAAGGCCACAAGTGCATGAGGGACACAGAGGACCAGGACTAACGCGCGCAGCTGCGCCCATCCCCACCCCCACCCTGCCCAGCCACCGTCCACCCTGGCCCCTGCACCCGCTTCCCAGCCAGCCGGGCCAGGGAACTCCAAGGCGTCCACCACCTCCTCTCCCTGCACTGCTGGATGGAGCCACCTAGAGCCGCGTCTGTGCTGCACCCACCGCGTGCAGTGTCTGTCCCTTCTGGGGCTCCTAGAGACCTTATAAAATAAAGCAGGGTCGGGGGGGAACACCTGTAAGCTCAACACTCTTCCAGGCTGAGGCAGAAGGACCCTGAGTTTGAGTACAGCCCAGGCAATGTAGCAACTTAGTGAGACCTTGTCTCAAAAAAGTTGAAGGGCCAGGATGTCACATGGAGGCCCTGGGCTCAGCCTCCAGGACAGCACAAGGGCAAAAGGGGTCCTCTCTTTGCGGAGAGGCGGAGGAGCAGACCAGGGGCAGAAGGGCCCCAGGCAACACCGCATGCCCACTCAACACCTCTACAGAGCCCAGAAATCTCATCCAGCCCTCCACAGATGTGCAGAGCGACTTGACCGTGGTTTCTCTTACTCGGAAGCAGTGCCTCTAATTGTAGGAAACAGCCTGCATGAAATACAGATGAAGCTCTGGAAATAGATATGGCTAGGGCTGCACAGTGGAGCTGACACGTGAGGACTGCTGAACAGGCACTTTGAAGGGATGGGGTTTATGTTAGATGAATTCTATCTTGAGAAAAAAATGCAGATGAGAGGAGAAAAAGAAAAACAACTGTAATAACATTGTGCAGCCCAGGCTCGCTTTGAACTTGCAGGGATCCTCCTGCCTCAGCCTCCTGATCATACTGGCCAATAGCCTGTAGTATTTATTCATTCATTTTTCCAGGGCTAGGGATGGAGCCCAGGGCCTCACACATGCTAGTCCAGCTGCACCCTGAGTCTCCAAATATAAAACTCAACAACCAATGGTTTGGGGGTCCACAGGTCTCTTCTAACTGCCCGTCCCCAGAGGCACCAGCTTTGGAAGTGCAGCGCCCTCTTGCCCTGCCCCACCCCCACCATCCTGCACAGCTGTGGAGAGGCTCTGACCCTCCATCCCCCAGGGCCCAAGACATCCTGGCTGTCAGCTCCTCGCTCCTCAGACCCTCAGACCGGTCTCTCTACCTCTTCCTTAAGTCTCCGTGCCTGGCCTGGCAGCCTTGCTGCCCCCTGACCTTCTTGGGCCCTGCTGTCTCCTTGGTGACCCTGGGCCCCGGCTGAGTTCAGTCTACACTCTTCCTGTCCTTGCCACCATGCCTGGCTGAAGCCAGCAGGACCTGGCATGCACGTGTCTCCATCCTCACTCACCCTCACCTGAGGGACTGAGGACACACAGATCCCACCTCCCAGCCTTGGCCTTGCCACCTTGCCCTGATCTTAGTGTCCCCTAGCATTGTGGGTTGGAATTCACTGCCTCTGGGAGGTGCTAAGAGGGGGAACCTGAGTCTAGCTAAGGTTTAAGGGAGTTTTGGTGAGATGATTAGGATCATGCAAGGTCAATGGCTGAGGCCCTCGGATGGAATTCAGTGGTTTTAGGAGAAAGGAGGAAAAGGGGGGAGCTGGGCATGGAGGTATGCACTTGTAGTCTCAGCTGCCTGTGAGGCTGAGGCAGGACAAATCACCAGAATCTGCCAGTTTGAGACCAGCTTGCTGGGAGAACACAGTCAATGTAGCCAGAACGTGTCTCTGAAAGAAAAAAAAAGAAAGTCACAGGTCAGACTCACAGGCAGACACCCACATCTAAGTGCACTTTCTCCTGCTACACGGGCCATGCACGCTCAAGGATTCCAAACCCAGCAAGCTCATTCCCAGATGCGTCCCGTCCCAGACTCCCAGAACCTCAAGCCCAAATCAGCCTCTTTTCTTTCTAACCCATCTAGCCAGAGGAACTGTTACTAGCAATAGAACATGCAGCCTCTAACAAATAAGCAAACAACAAAAGAAAAATGCACCTCCTAAAGCGTACCTCCTAGTGCGCTGGGGCTCCCCCAGGCCTGGCTAACCAACCCCTTGACTCCTCCCTCACTTTCCTAGGGTCACCAAGTCCCCTTTCTGTTAGAGCTCTCAGTGCATCCTCCTGGACCCTACACCTAATTCTGACCCTGATCTTACGCCCAATCCTGACCCTGACCCTGACCCTAGCCCCCTGGCTTTAGGTTTAACTTTGCCTAAAACAGAGTAACCGCGTACTTTCCTGGGCCCCCCTGCTCACTGCCTAACACACTATATTTACACGCTGACTGTTCTGTGTCGCTGCTACTGCCTGTGCTCGCAGCCCTATGACAGCAGGACTTGGTCACTGTCCCAGGCAGCGGGTACGTGGTGGGTATCTGTGAGGCTCTGGGACTTCCAAACCCTGGTTGGGTGCCTCCATGTCTGCTTCCTTCCCCAGCCTGTGACATGTTTGTCACCAGTGACTGTCTGATGGGATTGGCAGGACAGGCCTGGGGCAGATCTGTGAGCATCGGGGCTGGTGGCAGCTGTGCCTGTCACCAGGGCTTCTAGAGGGCTTGAATCACAGTCCCTAACAGCCACATGGGCCAGGTCCCGGTCCTGTCTCCTGCTGAGCAGGGTGCTCGGGCCCCCACCCAGGAATGAGGCCCTCAGTCAGACCTCAGGAGGAAGTGGGTGTCCGGGGGACAAAGGTGGCATCGGCGCTCAGGGTTCTATGGGCTTTGCGCTAGGCCCCCTGAGGAAGCTGGGACTCCAAGACCCCATTTATGCTTCATCCTGCTGAGAGGGGGCGCACTCTAGCTGCTCCAGCACCCCACCCTGGCTTTTTCGGTTTGTCCTCCTTCCTCAGAGCCCTTCACTACAGGTGGCCCGCTGGGTGCTAGCTGCACAGTATCTGAGTCTTGGGGACTCGTGTGTCAGCTGAGGAGCGGAGTCCTGGGTGTGCCTCTTGGGGAGACAGCCGGTGCCACGCACTCCTACCTGAGTCCACAGCCCAAGAAGCCAAAGGCAGCCCTGGCCTTGTCCCTCTGCCAGGGGCCCTGCCAGCACTGGGGACCGCGCCGACTCCTGGGCAGAGGCCTCACTCTGCCTGCCCGGTGGCCGCGCTCTCAGGGCTCCTCAGCCCCGGTGGTGTGGCTCCTCCTGGGGATCAGGTCTGCCTCCCCGCAGGTCCGGTCCCAGGCCCCTCCCTTCCTCAGTTTAGGCTTGGAGGTCACGGTCACCAGGCTGGGTAGGTGTCCCTCACCGCGGCCCGTGGCAGCCACGCCGTGTTGGCCGTAGGCCCGTGCGGAATGAATGAACAAATGAATGAACAACCCGCTCGAGCTGCGGACTCTGCCTCCTTCAGTACCAGGGGGCTCAGTGGGGTCCATCCCTCCCCGCCCCGCCCCTCGCCAGCCCCTCCCCCGCCCGAGACGCAGGACGGGGGGCGCCGGGCGCGGGGGCGGGGGGTGGCGCCGACGCTGAGTGGCGGCTGCGGGTCCAGCCCCGGCGGCGCGCGGGGAGCGGGGGAGGGAGCAGGGGAGGGAGCAGGGGGAGGAGGGAAAGAGGGAGGCGGGGTGCGCAGGGCGGCGGCGCAGCAGCGAGCGTGTGCCGCGCGGCCCAGTAACCAGGGACGACCGCGCGGGCCGCGCACCCCGGCCTCCCGAGCCCCGCGCCCGGGCGCCCCGGCCAGGCCTGCCGCGGGGTGCAGAGGAGCGCGCCGAGCTCCGGCCCGGGTCGCGCGCTCACGGCACAGACAAAGGCGCGGCCCCGGCCCGGCCCAGCCCGGCCCAGCCCGGCCCAGCCCGGCCCGGTCCGGCCCAGCCCGGCCCTACCGCTCCCGGGGGCGCTCTGACCGGTCCGGCCCGGGGGCGGGGGCGCGGCTGCCGAGGATGGGGAAATCCAACAGCAAGTTGAAGCCCGAAGTTGTGGAGGAGCTGACCAGGAAAACGTACTGTGAGTGCGCGGGGTCCCTGCCCCCGCCCCCTACGGTCACCCCCAAACCCGCGCTCCCGAGCGGCTACCGCCGCAACCTCCCCGCACCGAGGCTCGCCTGGACCCTGGAGGCCCGGCCGCGCCCCACCCGCACCTGGCCTATTGTTCTAGGCCCCCTCCCCGCCCCCAGCCCGCCCGTGTCGCCTGTCACCGTGCGCAGGCCACCCCAGCCCACCCGCGACGCTTTCCCAAGAACAGTCTGGAGGGGCGTGGGGGGGGAGTGCGAGGGTGGGGGCGGGGGTCCTGGAGGTGCCCCCGGTGCGGTGACTCGGCCCTGGGTGATTCACGCATCACGCTGCTGCCGGCGCCGTTGCTGCTGCTGCTGCTGCTGTTGCAGCTGCGAGGTGGCTTGTCACCCCCTCCCCCCCCATTTTCCCATCGTGTGTAGAGGGGCCGAGACACGCTCCTGACAGCGACAGAAAAGGGTCCTGTTCCACAGTGTTTGCCGCATTCCTAGGCTTGATCTAACCCCCTTCTCAGCTCAGGGGTTCATTCCACAGCCCTGGCTGACCAGGAGGGTTCCCGTGGAACCCTCCGGGGCAGCCCCCAGAAGGAAGAATGGCACTTGGGACTTCTGAGTGACCGTCCCATCAGGTACACGGCCATCTGCCAACTTCACAGCTGTGTACCCGGCTTTCCTGCCCTGCAGCCCCTCCAGAGATGGCCTGGCTTGCCAAGGGTTAATGCCTCTGGTCCTTTTCGGAATGGAGACCGGGACCAAGGCTGCCTGTTGGGAGGGGGCAGTAGCCCTAGGCTTGTTGGAGCTGAGCTACTGCGCCTAGGCCGCCTGAGTCAGCCCCTCTGCACTGCTCGGGTGGGGGCAGCAGGTCGGCGGCCAGCTTGGATGCAGCCCCCCAGGGCAGCTCTGGTGCCCCGCCCCCACCCATTGGCCTTTCAGGCACGTCCACAGGTCTGGCTGAGTCCACAGTGTGTGAGTCCTCATCCAAATGTGCCTGGAACCAAGGTGGTGGTGCTTCATGGCTGGGCACTGGTGCTGCTGGATGGGGGAGCCGGGAGGGTCCGGCCAGGAGCTGCTGCCTCTGTCATCCCAGGGTGTCTGGGTGGCCCATCGTGGTCTGGCTTTGTTCTGTGAGATGCTCTGACCCTGTTGTAAGCTCAACCCAAATGTGGCCCACAGCTGTCAGTGGGAATGCTGCAAGTGGGACCTGTGGCCCTGGGAAGGAGAGCTCCCGTGCTTTCTGGGGCAGGGACTGGCACGCACTAAGAGAGGCTGGGTGTTCTGACTACTGAGCATTGTCAGTGCTCATCGGCTCTGCACTTACTGCACGTATAGAGAGAGTAGCTACCTGCATCTCCAGTGAGGAAACTGGGGTGGGAGACAAAGAGGCCTTCCCGGGAGGAGGCTGTGTTGGTGCGGAATGCCCTGCTTCCCAGCTGTGCCCAGGGCAAAAGAGACCTCAGAGCTCATCCGCAGGGTTCCCCTCTGTCCCCTTCCAGTTCCTGCATTAAGGCGAAGGCCACAGCCCTGTTCAGGGGTGTTCGCTGTGAATACAAAGGGACCTGGGGAGCGGGTCCTTGGGCAGCCTCCTGTGGGGTGGACCTGACAACTTTGGCAGAAGTTGGGCCAAGGAGCTGGGTGGGCTATTTCTAAAACCTGTGCAGAGCTGGAATGGTTCTGGCCAGGGACAGGGGTAGCCTGAGTGCTGTTCCTCTGCAGAAGCCTGACAGGAATGGGGTTACCCTGACTTGGCCGTGTCCCTGCTAATGCCGCCTCCCCCAGGCACTGTCATGGAGGCGGCGGCTGCTACCTTCGGTCTGGCGCTCAGTTGGGATGCCTGTGTGCTGAGTGGAACCCCTCCCAGTGGGACGTGCAGAGGAAGCCTGTGGGTTTAGGCCTCCAGGTGGCCCTCCTTCTGGGGCAGCAGTGCCATCTGCCTTTTGTTCTGGGGAATCCGTGGGCGGGGTCCAGGACTCTCAAATTCAAAAGTCCTAGTGTCCTGGACAGTTTGGTAAGTCCCAAGATTCCTGGATGTTCCTTGCTTCCAGATTTCCAATCCTGTAGGTCTGGGCTAGGAATTTGTATCTTTTTTTTCTTTTCCAGACAGGGTCTTGTGTAGTTTAGGCTGGCCTTGGACTCACTGTGTAGCTCAGGCTGGCCTCATACTCATGGTGATCCTCCTGCCTCAGCCTTCTGAGTGCTGGGTTTATAGGCGTGTGCCATCACACTGGGTAGGAATTTGGATTCTTAACAAGAGTTTGTCATCAGACCTGGGTTCCAGGAGCTAGAGCTGTGGCAGATGCTGATGGGTATGGGGCTGAAAGGGTGTAGGAGGAACTCCAGATGTCCATGCCTGAGTGTCCCACATCCTCAGTAGGAGTGATTGTGAAGAACCTGGGGGATGTGGGTGCGTGTGGGGGACTCCAGCTGTGTGGTCCTGCCTGCACACATCTGAGTCAGTCTTACCAGAACCCTTATCTTTGAGCTGAATACCCCCGAGCAGACTTGTTTCATTTCACCTTTGTGGATAAAATTGAAACATTAGAGCCCAGTAACGTGTGCTTCCCACCCTGCCTGGGCAGCTCCTGTCCACGAGGGGCTGCTGGGCAGAGGCGGAACAGATGGAGGAGAAGGAGGGGGAGGGGGAGGGGGAGAAAGGAGGAGGAGGAGGAGGAGGAATCCCGTCCTGCCTCTAAGCCTCTAAGCCATTCCAGCCCAGACTCACTGTCAGGTTTCTTTGAGGCCGGTCTCACGCCATCTCTTACAGCTTAGAGGTGAGGCTGTTGCCTTCCTGTGCGCCTAGGCTGAGGGACAGGCCAGACCTCACCCCAGGAGCTTTTCCCGGTTTCTCCATAGGAAAAATAGGTGTGCTCACTGGTGGGGGTGTATGTGTGTGCAGCCGTGGGCCTGGCACAGCCGACAGTGGTTAGCAGGCCCTGATGGTGCCACAACATTGTTTCCTTGAGGTTGTTTTCGGGCTGACCCTCGCCTGTCCGGGTGGGGTCTGTGAAGTTGCTAAAGCTCACCAGGTGGCCCAGGAGGCAGAGGCCTCTGCTTGGCCTGGCGCTTTCTGCCAGGTGCCAGGCAGTCCCCGGGGGTGCACCATCCAGACTCAGGGTGGTCACTTCCTCATCGTTCTTGGTGAGCCCTGGCTCTGTGTTGACCTTGCCATCGACCTTGAGTCTCTTCTGCTGCTGCCCCGATGCCCAGGATGGAGCCTGGCTTGCAGCAGCCGTATGGGGAGCAGCCCATAACCAGTGCCCAGGAGCAGGAGGCAGAGGGCTGCTGGGTGTCACCAGGAGGCTCCTGGGCCTCAGTTCAGAGCTGTCCTAAGAGTGGCTTGGGACCTTCCTACAGGGTAGAGGCTTGTTTGATAGGTGAACTCGCTGGGCTCCATGGCCCAGCAGGCGAAAGCTGCCCAGGAGCCAGGAGGACCAAGGGAGGGAGAGATTCAGGGCCCAGGGGATCTGGCAGGCTCTGCAGCCTCAGGCAAGTTGCTCACTGTCTCTCAGGACCCAGGTGCTCAGGGCCCACGGGCAGCAGGGTCCCTGGAAGGAAAAGGGCTGGACATTCTGAGGTTCCCACCCTGTGCTACCTGTACTCTAGAAGCCTGGCTACATGGGGGGCCTTGGAGTTCTCCGGGATTCAAGGCAGCTCGGGCTCTTTTATGATTTTTTTCCCTTGCAGTGTTGGGAATGGACCCCAAGGTCTCATATAGGATAGGTGAGCGTGCTAACACTGAGCTACATCCCAGCCCTCTAGTTTTGTTGTTGTTTTTTTTTTAATTTTGAGATAGGTCTCACTAAATTGCCTAAGCTAAACTGGAACTTTTGATTCTCCTGCCTCAGCCTCCCAGAGTGATGGGATTACATGCATGGACCACCGCAACCCATATTAGACCGAGTTTAGTGTGGTGCCTGGATCCCAGGGGCCTCGCAGCTAATCCTGGCAGCCTTTTGCCCCACCAGAGGGACCCCTCCTGGCCGACCACAGAGGCTAGCTCCTCCCCACAGCCTGTCCCTGCTCCCTGCCACCCTGGCTTCTGACACCATGCTGGGTCAGGTGCCAACCTTCCCCGCCTTGGGGCAAGCCCAGCTGCTAAGTGTGGGCCATAGGGCCCACAGCTGGGCTGGGTGGCAGCCAGGCTATGTCACCCGCAGGGGCCCAGAAAGGAATTTGGATGCATCCCAAGTGGGTGGCTGCTCTGCAAGGAAGTGACTGGTCCCATCGACTTTGGTTTGGAAAGATCACTCCTGGCAAGGGCTCAAGGAGCCAAGGGGGACAGTGGTGGAGCCCACAGGTGATCACAGGAGTGGCCCTGGGGTGACAGGCGGGACAGATTCCAGATATACTGGGGTGAAGTCAGAGGGCAGGTTTCATTATCTTCTAAACTTGGGATTATCTGCTTTTTATTTTCAAACTTGCAAAAATATAATGAGAAAAAATCTGTCCTTGTCATTAACCATTCTTCTAAAACATTTTTTTTAAAGGTGGTGGGTGCGTCACAGGAATGTAACTTTTATTTCAGTTTTTTTGAGACATGGTCTCACTGTGTAGCCCAGGCTGGCCTTGAACTCACAGTGATCCTCCGGCCTTATCCTCCTGAGGGCTGGCGACCATGCCTGGCTAAGTAGATAACACATTTTTCTGAATCCCTGGTCGCTGGACAGCAGGTTTCGGACTTCCCCTCTGCAGTGCAGTGGCAGACATCTCTGCGTGGAATCTTCACTGGCACTTCTCTTTAAAGATGAGAAAACAGACAGGGTTGAGGAATTAAAAGCCGGGGACCTTTCAAAAGGCTTTTTGATTCGGAATTGTCAATTGCTGTCCACAAGGATATTCTGATTCATGTTTTTGGCCAGAGTAGAACAGAGGGCCCACTGGGCTGCGTTTGCGCTGGCCCTGGGCATTCTTGTTTTTATTCGCTATTGCTAGCATTATGAAAGAGAGGTGGAAGTTCATGGTTGAAAGTTCATTTCTTTGATTACCACTAAATAGAATCCTATTAAAAAATGCCCTCCCCCTCGACCGAGGGATGGGGATGTGAGGCCCACAGGGGGACCTGTCCTCAAGGGCACATGGCTGGCAGTGGCAGGAACTGGATCATGATGCCCTGTGGGCACCAGCGCCTGTGCTGGGGGTTCCTGCGGGTTCTGGATGCAGCGCTCTGCACTGCTCAGGGCTGAAGTCTGACACTTGTTCTTTTTTTTTTTTTTTTTTTGTCTTTTTGAGACAGGGTCTCACTATGCAGTTCAGGCGGGCCTTAAGCTCACTTTGTAGCTCAGGCTGGTCTCGAACTCACAACAATCCTCCTGCCTCAGCCTCCCGAGTGCTGGGATTACAGGCATGCGCCACCATGCCCAGCTTATGACACTTGTTCTTTATAAGCCAACACAGGGTGGAGAAGAGGTTGGTGTCAGCGCAGAGGCTACCCAGTCAGTGTCGCCTGGGATGGGGACAGTTTGCACAGCCTGGGAACATTGCCCACGATACAGGCTGGACAGCAGCACCTTCCCGTGGGCAGGCATGGGGACTGGCATGTAGTAAGTGCCCATGTTAGGGGATAGAAGGCCTGGGCTACTCTGCTGGCCTTGCTGGGAACCATGGACACAGATGTCCTCTGCATTGCTCCTTGGGGCTGTGGCTTAGCCTTCTGTGGTCACTTCTGGCTGCACTTCTGACTTTTTTCTTTCTTTCTTTCTTTTTTTTTGAGATGGGGTCTTGCCATGTAGTCCAGTCTGGCAGTCTGGCCTTGAATTTAGTATGGAGCCCAGACTGGCCTCTCACTTCTGGCGAATCTCCTGCCTCAGCCTCTGAAGTGCTGGGATGACAGTGTGCGCCACCATGCCCAGCTGGGCTTCTAATCTGTGTACAGGTGGGCAGCGGCCTCCCAGGGATCATCCAAGAATTATGTTGGCTGTCAAAGAGACTGCGGAGTCACCAGTCACCTCTGGTATTACACATGTCTCCTCCAGTCCAGGCACCTGCCCTGTGCTCACAGCACCTGTCACTGACTCCCCCTAGGATCCCTGAGTGTTGCTTTTTTTACATACGAGGCCCAGGAAGCTGGGAGCTGGCTCCTGGCCACACAGTGGGGATAAGTGGCACTGCCTGTCCAGCCACCCCACCACCTGGCGGCTGCGAGGAGGGTCTGTGGAGCTGTGAGGGATCATGGTTGTTACAGGTAGGGTTGGTGCTGGAGGTCACGTGTGCATGCTGCCAGCGAGAGTGACGGGGTCATGGCACATGTCAGGAGTGGGTGAGCAGTGTGCGGGCACGTGTGTCCATGGAGGTTGTGAATGTGGGAGGTTGAGTATCTGGGAGCTGGACAATGGCAGGAGACAGCCAGGCCACAACTGGATTGGAGGGGGCGGAGCTCAGCTGCTGACTCTGCCCGTTCCTGCCATGGCCCCGGTGGGCTCTGGGAGCCAGGCTGCCCACAGGCATGGGGTCCACACCATCAGGAGTAACAGCACATTGGTGAGCACAGTAATCAAGTTCTCGGGGCTGGGAGTCCTGAATATAGTTGTAGTGGCTAGGGTACACCGCTCCTGTGTTCAGGTTATAGAATGGGAAAAAAAAAACCTAGATGTTTCCAGCCCTGGGCCAAGTCTCCCAGCCAGACAGCGGGCAGCCTGCGGCTTGGGTCTGCCCACCACGCGCCTTCCTGCTGTGGTCTCTTTAGAGTTGTCTGTATAGGGTGGTGAGCTCCCCGTCACTGGAGTCATCCAAGTTGCTGCGGAAGCATCAGACACTCTGGGCCCCTGGCCTCGGTGCGTGGTAGGAGAGTGGGTAGGATCCGAACAGCTGGGAACAGGGCTCCACTGCTTCCAGATGTTTTGTCTCCTAGGAGTATTTGGGGGCAACTTCTTCCTTGGTTCCTTTCCCCTTGGGTAAAGGGGCTGCAGGGGAAAGTTGGGGAGGTGGGCGAGGCAGCCATGACCTGAAGAAATCTCAATCTCTTGGGCTCAGGGTTTCAGCCCATGGTCAGGCGTTGCGCGGAGGGCCTGGCAGAGCAGAGCTGCTCAGGCCTTGGCCCACAGGACTCAAAGAACAAGGGGAGGAGCCGGGGGGGGGGAGTAGGGAGAGCAGCCACGCCCCGCCACCAGCCTCTTCCACCAGGCCCCGCCCCCAACAGCAAGCCTACTAAAGCCCCTCGGTGCACCCAGGAGCCCTGAGGCCAGAAGCCCTGCAGAACTCAGGACGCGTTGGCAGGGAGGCCTTGCTGGGGCTCCGACAGCGCCCCATTTCAGTGTTGGCTCTGGCCCTGCAGCTGGGCCCGGAGATGGGTTCCCTGGGCAGGGCAGGGCAGGCTGCCACCGACCAGCGCCCGCACTTTCTAGGCAGCGTCTGTTGGACAGGAAGAGACTGAGACTGCGAGGCTGCAAGGACGCAGGGACAGGAGGACCCCGATGGCCGTGCTCAGCCCCCCGCTATGGCGTGGAGGAATGCGGCTTTGAGGAATGTTTAACCAGGCAGAAATAGCTCGCTGCTCTTTATGTCAGGCGGTGGCGCCAGAGCGCCTGCGCGGAGGGGGTGGCTGTTCGTGCCCTGCTTCTGTCGCGGCCACGCTGCTACAGCTTTTGGGGACGGGAAGTGGCCTCGTTTCTCTCGTTCTCAGCCCAGAAGCTGCTGAGGGAACCAGAAGGAGCTTGGGATTTGGAGCCAGACTCCTCTGTGACCGCGCCTGGCTGGAACCTCCGTTTCTCTCTGCAGCTGAGGGAGGGAGGGAGGTGGAATGTCGCCCGCTGCTGCTGGCAGCCCCAGCTCACAGCCCCTCCGGGCCGCTGCTTATTAAGGCCAGGACCTTGGCCGTTTCTTTTCCCACCAGGTCCCCCTTACTCCCTCTGTAAAATGGGCAGATGATGGCTGGGATCAGGGAAAACATTGGCAGAAGGTTCCCACGCATCACAAGTTTAGAATCGGTCCTCTCTGCCTCTGGCTGCTTTATAACCGACTGGGTAAACAGTCTTGGAGGCTGGATGCCAGGGTGGGTGGGTGGGTGACCTCTGAACTGGGCCGCTGGCAGCGCAGAGGCAGCTTCAACTCCAGCCCTTGCATGTGTCTCACCCCTCCCCTGACCCTGAGTGGGCCCCTTCTCTTTGCCTTCACAGTTGGGCTTGGGTGCCTTCAGGCTGGTTCCAGCCGACTTGTTGGAATGAATGAAAATAGATGCCAAATCAAGAACCCGGTGAATGGGTACTTTCTTCTGGGCCTTCGTTTTCTGGCCCCTCTGGGGTGGGGGCTGGGGCGCCCTGCGCCTCGGTGGGGCCCTAATGCAGACCCCATGCCCTCTCCCTTCCGGGGCCAGGAGAGGGCCGGGTCCTAGCCCCAGCCGGCGGCCAGCCCCCCTCCCTCCCAGTGCGGGCTCTGTAGGAGCCTGAGTGCAGTTGGCTCCAGGCAGCCATCCGCGCTATTTTCGGCTCCGTGGGGGAAAGCCAGCATTTCCTCTGTTCCCAAACCCAGGGTGCCTGTTCCTCAGCATCCCCGAATCTGACTCTTTTGGGGCTCTGCAGGGTACCCCCACACACACCCAACCACTCAAGCCACAGGGCAGAGGCCCTTGTTGGGCCCCAGCTGTGCATGATTTCATTAACAGCAAGAGCAGCCAGCCTTTCTGGCCTAGTCCCTGCGTGCTCAGCTCCCAAGCCTGGGCGACCCCTAGCAGGGCTCAAGACACAAAAGAAGGCCCTGCCGCTAGAATGCCATGGTGGGGACCTGGACCCTGCGCCCCACTTTCCCCCCTAATCAGCTGCTACAGAATGCCAGTGCTGGGACCCCGGCCCATGGCTGTTGGGATTCTGGCACCCCTGGCATTCACAGTTCCCTGGAGTGCTCTGGACACCTGAAGGTACAGTAGCCAGGATTCCCTGAGGACTCGGCTGTTGTGTAGCTGAAATTGCAGTTTAAAGGGCCCCTTGCATTTTGTTTGCCAACTTTGGTAGCTGCACCTTGGGAGGATTGGAAGCTAAGAAATGAGGAAGTCTGAGGCAGGAGGGCTTTGGGGAAAGCGAGCTGTATCAGACAGAAAGAATGGCATCTTCCAGGTGTGCAGGCACCAAGGCAGGGCCACTCTGAGGACAGGGACACAGTAGTGGCTCCAGTGGGTCAGGAGGTGGTAGCACATGCCTGTAATCCCAGCTGTTGGGAGGCTGAGGCAGGAGGATTGCAACTTTAAGGCTATCCTAGACAATTGAAAACTACATCAAAATAGAATTTTAAAAAAGGCCAAGGCAGTAGAGCACTCGTCTTGGTTCAGTCCCTGACACCGTAGTTAATACACAGAAGAGGCTAGCATTGGCATTTTAAGGTCCCAGAGCAGCCCCTTCCCCCAGGCACCCAGAGGGCCTGTGCTCCTTTCAGGACCACAGGCGGAAAACTTCCTGTCTCAGCCTCTCCCGCTGCCACCTCCATCACCCCTGCGGTGGCAGCAAGCCCCCTGACGTGCTGTCTTTGCCCACCCTCATCACCAGTATGGGCATCGCAGCTCTTGATGCCCAGGGCTGCCCAGTGCCTGGCTGTGTCCGTGCACCCTCTGCAGCTCTGTGATGGGAGGATGCTGGCTGCCCTGGTGGCCTCAGCCTGGGGCTCCTCTTGAGGAGCCTCAAGGTGTCAGAACTCTAGCATGGGCGACACTCTGCACCTCCGAGATGCTGGTGACTCGGGCGAAGAGGCCAGTGCAGGGCAGACCATACATGGCAGTGGTGACTGTAGCTCCGTCCGTCAGTGGCAGTCGGATGTCCTCAGGCCTGACGTGGGGGCTGGGCGGTACACGGGGGTGTGGTGGGCCCTGCAGAGCCCTGTGTGTTGCACTGGGGAGGACCCCTTCCCAGTCAGCTGGGATCCTCTGGGGATGCCTCCAGGAGCCACTGCCAGCCTAGTGCAGCCCTCTGGCCAGTTGAGATCTGCTGTGAGCCACCTCCCGTCACACATGGGGAAACTGAGACAGGAGACCGAGTGCAGGCCCCTGGATCCCAGGTCCCATGGATGCCCTATGGGAGACTGACACTTCCTGGTAGGCGGTGCCCCCACTCGGCTTGGCTGGGAGTTGGAGGTATGCGGGTTCCCTTTCCCTGGAGAAGCTCTGCTATTGGCACCCCAGGAACAGAGAATGAAGAGCCCGCTCTCCCAAGAGGTGTGGCCCTGCTGACCTGTGACCCCAAGCCTAGTGTGTAGGGGTGGGGCACAAGTGACCACATAAGGTCTTGACACCTGGTTGGGGGCCGAGATGAGACAAGGGAGGGAGCTAGATGAGGGGAGCAGGATATTGAGCCCTCGACCCCAGGAGGCTGCAGGGCCAGGTTTGGGCATGAGGAGGTATGTCTCTTTTGAGCTGCCTGGCTGGAGGGAGGACACAGCGGTCAGGGCCATCTGGAGGAACAGGACTGCCCGAATTAGAGGAATTAGTTGGTGTGATCACCGTGAATTGGAGGCTAGCCTGGTCTACATAGAAAGAGCCTGACTCAATAAATAAAATAATAAAATCAGAGGGGTCACTGGTGGCCAAGCCCCTGCTTTCTTCCCTGGACCAATGGCTGGACGGCCCAGGAGGGGTGGCTGCTGGGGTCTGCTCTCGTGGGGAGTCCTGGACTGGAGGGCCACCAGCCCTGCCGCCCCCTTTTCTGGTGCTGTTGCTGGGCTTCAGCAGGGATTCACTTTGAGGAAGTGAAAACCAGGCCCAGCCTTCAACCAGGGCTCCTGGCAGGCAGGAGGTGGGGGCTGAGAGGCTGCGGGAGGGGCCTAGGCTCTGGGGCCCTGCGGCGTGGGGGCGTGGCCTGGGTCTGAGCCTCGGCCCCTGCGCCCCCGCGGGGTGAACACCCAGCCCTGCTCTGCCCTATGTCTTTCTGCTTTGAGTTGCCAAATTCTCTGTTCACTTCTCAAGAGCCCAGCACAGCTCCTTTGAGAGGCTGAGGCAGGAGGATGGCAAGTCCAAGCATAGCCTAGGCACTTACCAAGGACCCGTCTCAAAATAAAAAGGGGCCAAGGATATAGCTCAGTTGCACAAGCTCCACATCCTGAGTTCGACTCCCAGTTTAAAAAAAAAATGCCTGGGGACACATTAGTGGCAGAGCCCTTGCCTAGCATGTGAGGCACTGCAAAAAGGAAAAGAATCTAGGTGCCACGGCGTACACCTAGCACTCTGGAGGCTGAAGCAGGTGGATCGCAAGCTCCTGCCCAGCCTGGGCAGTTTACTAATCCTATCTCCAAATAAAAATTACGAAAGGGCTGGGAATGGAGCTCGGTGAGAAGCCCATGTTCAGTCAGTACTGGAAATCAAGGGCCTCCAGGGCCGCTGTACCCTGATCTAGAGATGATGGCTGGGAATGTCAGAGCGGTTAAATAATTTGTCCAGAGGAAGCTAGCTTGTAAGAGGCCGCAGCAGCCGGGGACTCGCGCAGCCCTCCCCGGTCTGTGCACTTTGGTGTGGGTCTGCAGCCGGGGTGCGTGTGTGTGCGTGTGTGCGTGCGTGCGTGCGTGTGTGTGTGTGCGCGTGCGTGCGCGTGTGTGCGTGCGCGTGCGTGCGTGTGTGTGTGTGTGTGTGTGCGTGTGTGTGCGTGTGCACACTCGTGCCAGTGGAGGAGATCCTTGGGTTGCGGTTCCAGCCTCTGACGGCCAAGGCGGGACCGGCAGGCTTTGTTCTCTGGGCTGGGGGTTTGGGGAGCATCCACCGTGAATCAGGGCTGTGCAGATGGACAGCCCCAGGTTCACATATGGGGCCATTTCTCCCCATCCCCCATCCCGGGGCAGGGAGCCTGGGGACCCCACAAATCTCCAATTTCCCTTGGTCACCCACCACCGAGGAAGGGGCAGGACCACCCAAGGTATACGGGTGCCGTGCTGAGCACAGCCCTGGGATAACGTTGGCTGCCTCCTTGGGGCCTAAGCCCTGACTCTGGAGGTGGAGGCAGGGCCTGCAGGCTGGGTGAATTTCACACTTGGCTGCTGCTGGGTTGGCAGTGGGGGATGGGAGCATACTGTCTCCGCCAGGTCACCCCTGTACCTGGGCGGAGCAGGGGGAGGCTGTGTGACACTGGCCTGGGGGAAGGCAGGGCTCTGGGAGGACCACCCACCCCCAGGGCTTCTGGCCACACAGGTTGTGTTGGGCCAAAGAGGGCCAAGGTCCCTGCCCTTCCATGCCACCGGAAGCCACAGCTCCCTGTGCACCCCACCCCATCCAGAGTCCAGAGAAGCTCCGTGCTGCCTTTTTCCTGCCCCCACACCCTGAGTCTTGTTTGGTGGCCTCAGCTTTTTGCTCTTTCCGGAATATTCGTCTGACCTGATCCGGCCTTGCAAGGTGCTGGCTTCCCAGGTGCCCATCCAGCCAGCCGGAGGCCTGTCCTTCCCCTCGTGCTGGGTCTCCGTGTGCCTCTGGCCAGGAGTGCTTGCCCCCAGGATGGTGTACAGCCCTCCCTGCAGTGCCGTGGCGCTGCCATGTTTTGTGACTGCAGAGGCTGGTGGCCAAGGTCAGCCACCTTTTATCATAATAGCTGTATCCTTTGGTTTTACTTTTAAACATTTATCTGGGACAGAGTCTTGCCAAGCAGCTTGAACTCATGGTGAGCCTCCTGTCTCCCCCTCCCCAGTGCCGGTATTACAGGCATGCACCACCATGCCCAGTTTCAGTGACCCGCACAGTGGGCGGCCAGCAGAGCATGCGGTACCAGGGATCAAACCCATGTCCTTGTGCTTGCCAAGCAGATGCTTAGACCGCTGAGCTATGTCCCTGGGCCTGGCTTTATTTTTTGAGACAGGGTCTCACTGTGTAGTTTAGGCTGTTCTTGAACTCACCATGTAGGCTGGCCTCAAACTTGTGGTGATTCTCCTGTCTCGGCCTCTGAGGGCTGGGATGAAAGCGTGAGCTGCTGCACCCTGTTTATCCTTCTTGTCTTAGGAAAAGCATACTGCACTGGTGCTAAAGTGGGCAGGAGCGCAGGGGAGGCTGGGGTTGGGGCCCAGGAGGGCCTCAGCAGGGTCTGGGCCTCAGGTTCCTTCCAGGGACAGTGGGGTCCTGCCTGCCCATGGGGCTCTTGCACAGCTGCTGAGCAGTAAGTATATTCACCTCCCCACAGGCCCATTCTACACAGATGAGAAAACTGAGGTTCAGAGAGGGAAGTGGTTTTTCTAAGGACTCACAGCTGCTAAACTCAGGCTGGGTGTGAGCCATGTGACCTAGGGTAGCCCCAGAGCCTGTCTCCTTAAGTTCCTGTCTGTGTTGTTATTTTTTTTTTTTTTTTTTTTTTTTTTTTGAGACAGGGTCTCACTGTGCAGTTCAGGCTGGCCTTAAGCTCACTTTGTAGCTCAGGCTGGTCTCGAACTCACAACAATCCTCCTGCCTCAGCCTCCCTAGTGCTGGGATTACGGGCATGCGCCACCACGCCCGGCTCTGTGTTGTTATTATCAGCAGTACTGCTGTGACTGTTTTTGAGACAGGGCCCTGCTGTGTCTCCCGGCATGTCTTGACCTCAGCGTGTAGCTCAGGCTCGCTATGCCAGCCTGGTGGCTTGTCCACCACCTGCTTCCCTCCGTGCTGCTGTGGGATTCTGTCTCTGATCCTGTGGGCACTGGGTGTCCCTAGCTATGACGAGTTTTGCAGCATGGCCCCCCATGTATCTGGCCACACCCCTACCGGGAGCCCCCCAGCTCCCCACCATGCCCCCAGAGCAGATTTCACCCCCTTTGTTCACGGGGTACCTGGCCACCCCCATCCTGGGGTCCCAGAAGCTTCCAATTCTGTAGTGATTGAATTCTAGGGACAGGTCTATGTGGCAGGTACTGTTCTTCCCACCTTACAAACAGGAAAACCAAGGCCCAGGGAGGGGCTCCCCCAGGTCACACAGAGGGGAGACGGGCAATGGTGGCCATGGGGGTAGTTTGAAAAGGAGCCATCGTCTGGCTCTGGCTTGGCTTGGATGATTCACGATTCGATGCTTGGTGGTTAGAAGAGGCTGTTTGGATCCTGCTCTGGCTTGAGCTGTTTTGTGCTGTGCAGTCCAGGTTTTGGGTCTCAGCTCTCACAAAAGACCTGCTGGGCCCTGGAATGCAGGGTGAGGGTGGGGGCCGGAGGCCAGAGAGCGGTGCCCACACAGCCTGGAACCCGCTTGCAGGCGGTGGCAGCTGAGAGCCAGGGACCCGGCACCACCACAGACCCTCCTGTCCCGGGGCAGAGAGGACAGAGAATGTGTCGTGCGAGGAAGGCAGACCCTGAGGGACCAAGTGCTGCAGGGGCAGTGGGGAGGCTCGGCCAGTGCTGTCTCAGGCCAGGGTGTCTGGCACAGAGCTTGTGCCTGGGACTGTTCTCCAGGGCACATGGTCCCATTTGCCCAGCCTGGGTGGGCAGGCCTTGGGGCGGGAGGGGAGGGGAGCCACTGGGGCCACCTCTCAAGCTCAAGGCCACTCTTGTTTTTTCTCTTGCAGTTACCGAGAAGGAGGTGCAGCAGTGGTGAGTAGCCGCCTTCTCCATGTGGGGGTTGGGGGGCTCTGTGCTGGTTGCGGAGCAGGCTGGCCAGGTGCCTGTACTGAGGGGACCCTCAGCCCGGTGCCCTTAGCCTCGGTTCCAGTGGAGCTATTGGGTGCTGGGGATGCTTCCTCTTGTGACCTTGAAAAATCTACCTCAGTTGCCTCTTTTGTAAAATGATGGCTTAGATTGGATCAAGGCTGGCAGGAAGGTTTTCTCTGGATGCCAGCTCTGGTCATTGGCAGTGGCTGCTTGGCAGCTGTGTTAGGAAGGGTTCCGAGGGTGGGTGGACGAGTGCTGTGACGGGTTAATGATGCCTGCTTCCGGCAGGGTCAGACAGGTAGCTTGTGTGTACTGTGACTTGCGCAGTAGGGAAGACCTGGCTTCCTCTCCCAAGAAGCCTTCCTAGATTTCTACCCAGGTGTTTTCTCCTCCAACCCATGCACTGAGCAGCCATGGAGGTCTTTGCTCGGCTTCTGTGAGGTCCCACCCTAGACAGTGGGTGAAGTGTTCACCCTTATGTCTGTTATATGGTTCCTAGATACTGCTCAGCTCAGCCCTGCTGCCTCATCCCACCACACTGCATCTTCTCTTTTCCCCTCCCCCTTCACATCTCCGTCTCCAGCCCTTTTTGTATTTCTTATTTTGAAACAGGGTCTCACTAAGTCATTAAGTTGCCTGGGTTGGGCTGGAACTTGTCATCCTCCTGCCTCAGCCTCCCACTGTTGGGATTACAGGCATGCCCAGGACAGCCTAATTCCCTGTGTCCTTTTACCTTTACCCTCCATCCAGCCTTAATTGTTGTCCCTTGAACTCTTCAGTCCCTCCTCTGTATCTGCTTTTGTCCCTCCTGGGACCTCCCACCTGAGGGGGGCGCTCTTAATCCCTTGGTCCTGAGCTTTCCCCTGACAGCCTGGGGTGCTCTGGCCCTCTCTGCCTTTCCCCAGCTGCTCCCCCCGCAACCAGGGATTGAACTCAGGCCCTTGCGCTTGCCAGGGAAGCGCGTATTCCACTGAGCCAGCTCTCCGGCCCCTCTAGCTACTCTTAATGCTTCTGACACATGATCTGGTTGGTTCCTGAGAGCCGTCCTAGGTGGACATGGCCTCTCTCTACCATGTGCTGGGTGAGGAGACTGGCTCAGAGGTAGCCTGTGGCCGAGAGGTGATGTGGAGGGGCTGGGGAGATGGCTCAGTAGAATAAGTGCTTTCCTGGCAAACGCTAAGACCCTGAGTTCAATCCCTGGTTCCACCAAAAAAAAAAAAAAAAAAAAAAAAAAAAAATTCTGAGAGGTGATGTGGAGTGGGGAGACCCCAGACCTGGGCTTCCCTCCTGTGGATATTTCAGTGGCAGATGCAGAGTCTTCTTGGAGCCGTGAGCAGGCCCAGCATCCCCCAGGAGGCCTGGACACTGCAGGGCAGTGGTCACTGTCACCAGGATGGTGTTAAGGGACAGATATGAGCTGGGTACAGGGCTTCAGGGACTGAGGCCGGAGGATTAGCAAGAGTTCAAGAACTCTTCAAGCCTGGGCACCACAAAACAAAACAAGGCTAATGGGGATAGCTTGGCGCATAAGCACCTGCCTGGCAAGTGCAAGGACCAGGGTTCAAGTCCCAGTACTTCATGCCGTGCTGGTCCTGTCCTGGGCATGCAGTCTCTGCAACAGGGCACAGTGGCACATGCCTGTAATCCTAGCACTGGGGAGGCTGAAGGATCACTACCAGTCTGAGCTGTGTAGTAGACCCTGTACCAAATAAATAAAATAACAAGCCAAGCGTGGTGGCGCATGCCTGTAATCCCAGCACTCGGGAGGCTGAGGCAGGAGGATTGTTGTGAGTTTGAGACCAGCTTGAGCTACAAAGTGAGCTTAAGGCCAGCCTGAACTGCATAGTGAGACTCTGTCTCAAAAAAAAGACAAAAAAGAAAAATAAAATAACAGTCAGATGCATGGAGCTTTCCTATCGTCATGCTGGCACCACTATTTATTTATTGTTCCAGAGATTGAACTCGGGACTTTGGGCTTGCCAGGCGGACACTTAGGCCACTGAGCTATCTCCGCAGCCCAATGTCCTACAATTTACAGCCAGAGTTTAATTTGGCTTATGGTTCTGGGGCGTTTGGTCAATGGTCACTGGCTCCAAAGCAGAAAAGCATGGTGGGAAGGGCTTGCTTGATGGGAAAGGTGCTCACATCATAGTGACCAGGAAGCAGGGAGGGGGCAGGGGGCAGGGAGGAGAGCACTCCCTCCCAGGTGCATTCCAGTGGCCCCCGTACCTGGTTCTGCCTAACAGAACTAGTGACTGTGACGCCCCCAGGCTCCAGCCCTGCCTCTGACCGCTGGAGCCTTCTGGGGGAGATTCTAGGTCTACGCCATCACACAGCCCACACCCCCTGGAGTTAGACAGTGGCCTCCTCGCCCTCCGTGTCCCCTCTGTGCTCCTGGTAGACGTGGAGATGGATCACAGATCATGACACAGGGTCTGTCTCCTCCGGCTCTGGGCAGCTGTAGCCACACCGCGCAGCCCCGTAGCTGGGCCTGGAGCACAGGCCCTCAGGCCTAGGAGCGGGGTCTCAGGCCACTGTCCCCTTTGCCCCTTGCACATGAGACAAGCTGCGGTATCAGCTTCTCCCCTGGGAAAGGGGAGGTCCCGGGGCCCAGCCCATAAGCAGCCAACACACGGGGTGGGAGAGGGAAAGAGGGACCTGCGGGCTATGTGGGGGTCCTGTGTGGGCCTCTGAGGGGACCCAGCTGGTGGCCTCATGCCTAGAGACCCTTTGCAGCTCCCAGGGGCTGGGTGGTGGGATTGTAGATTATGAGTCCTTGTTATCTTGTATTTTCTCTCTTCTTTCAATAATAAGCAAACATCCCAGCAGAATAAGACAAGCGGTGGGTGGCAGCAGAAGGGATCCTGGAGGCGTCTTGCCAGGGCCAGCTGGCCCATCCCACGCAAGGAGGGTGGTGAGGCCACCCCCGTCATGTCCCCGTCCCCTATGGGCAGCGCTGTGCTGGTCGCTAGCGCTGTGCTCTGCGGCGAGTCCCAGGGGTGGCCCCATTTTTCAGAAGAGGAAACCGAGGCTTGGAGAGGGGAGATGCTTGCCCAGTCTCACTGTTCTGTGCGTGGTGTAGTCTGCACTGGGCTCCTTCCACCTCCGTGCCCAGGCTCTTGGGGCTCCGGAACTCACAGAGCCGAAGCTCTTGGGGCACAGGAGGAACCTCCCGCAGCGAGTTTCTGGAGGGGAGTTGGGGAAGAGATGGCAGGGACTGCGTTGCCCCCCACCCTGCCACCGGCTCCAGGCAGCCCTGGGCGCTGCTCTTTTGTTCCCTGTGGCTTGCCGTTCCCAGCTCTGGTGCCGGCAGTGCAGCAGGAAGAACACGGTTGCTGCCGCATTGTCCTTGCAGAGAGGAGAGGGAGACGAAATGCGGGCCTGCTCTGCTGCCCCACCCTGTGCCACCTCAGAGCAGCAAGCCCCAAGGTGCTGGCAGGCTGGGGCTTGTGGGGTGCGGAGCAAGGTAGCACTGGGGCTGGCGTGGGGCCTGGGAGCACCACAGGCCGTATAGGACTGGGGCCGCGTGTGCTCACACACCTGCATTCATTCATTCCATCCTGGCTGGGCACCTGCTGTGTGCTGGGCGAGTGCTGGCTGCTGGGGCATCAGGGACCAAGCTGTGAGGTTCCAGGGGGTGCAGGTGATCAGGGGGGCTGTGCCTGCCTGGGGCGCAGCCAGCCCTGGTGCTTTTACAAAGCGACAGATTTCTCACCCCCTAGCCCTCACAAGGGAGTGTGCAGGGGCCAGCCAGAGCCGCTGTCCCTCCCCAGGGGTCTCTGCCTGCCCCGCCATTGCCACTCCCTTCTGCTGTGCACTTGAAGCCTTGGTCTGAAGTTCGGGCCTGTACAAGGCACTGCAGCTCATCAGGCCTGCAGGGCCTGGAGACGCAGGGGCTGGGCCTAAGATGGAAACCTGAACCTGATCTGGGCATGCGGAAGTGTCCCTTGAGTCCTCCCTGCCCTTCTCCTAGGTCTGCGCTGAGACAGCCGGGTGCAGAGGGAAGCAGGAGGTCCTGACAGCAGCTGGCCGGGCCCTGCTCCCGCACTTCTGGCCATGTGACTGTGAGGCTGGCTGAGAATCACTGTGCTGCGTCCCAGCTGGACCATCCCGGCCTTGGTGGCCCAGGAGGTGTCTCAGCACCGTGTGAGAGGTGGCACCCACAGAGGGAGAGGTGCAGAGAGTGTCCCTTGGTCTATGGGACCCGGCTGGGAGACAGTGATGTCCAGTGAGGGAAAATGAAGGGAAAATGAAGAATGAAGGGAAAGAACAGGCTGAGCAGAAGAAAGGAGGCCCGAGCCAGCAAGGGCCTCAGCCTCCGCCTCTGTAAGGCAGGCGTCAGAGCCCTCACCTCCCAGGTCTGGGGATACTACTAGCCATCACGTAATTCACAGCTGTCCTAGAGGTAGAAGGCAGTCTGTCCCCAGATGTCAAATGTGCAGGTGGGCAAACCAGGGTCCCCTTGGGGGCGGGGCTTATACAGGGTCCTGCCCCTGTGTGACAGGTTAGGGCCACGTGTGGCATTGGGCAGGGGCACCATGATCCACACAGGCAGAGGGAGGCGTCAGGCAGGCTGGGACCTGCTCCGGGCGGGCCGGGAGGGAGTCACAGCTCCAGGCTGAGGTTCCCTGGCACCATCTGTGTCATGAGGTGCCAGTTCCCGGGGTGCCCACCCACTGTGGGAGGGGTGTGGTTGTCATGGGGTGGGCCCCCTGCCACCCTTGGTGTGTGGCCCGCAGTCCTGAGTTACATGGAGGCATGGCGTCTGCAGGAATTAGAGGTCTGGGGCAGCTGGCATCCCGGGCAGCAGGGAGGTACAGAGCGCCCCTCCCTCTGCTCCGGCCTGCAGGTGCCCCCTCCCGCTCCACGATGAACAATGGGTTACATAATGTTTGGGTACCAAGGCTTTCCTGTGGTGCGTGGGGGTGGCACAGCCTGGCTTGCAGGAGCTGGGGGGGAGGCCAGAGCCTTGGATCTGAGCCGCGTTCTGGTTCCTGGTGCTGGCGTGCTGTGTGACCTTGGGCTGTACTTGCTCTGGGCCTGCAGTGGCCCATCGAGATACACAGGTGCTTTTCTCACTGTGCCCAGGAGCTCTGGGGCCCAGGCCAGGGTCTGCAGGCCCAGGAGGGCCCTGCCTGGTAGTTTGTGTTAGTACATTTTCTGGGCCCACAGCTTGCAGGCCATGTGTACCCTGACACAGGACCATCCAGGAGCTCAGCTTCTAGCAAGGGCACAGCCTGCTGGCACCTGTGATAGTACAGTTTCCACTGGGCACAGAGGACACCATGGGTGTCTGGATTGAGGGGCTGGTTCCCTGGGGGTAGCAGCTGCTGAGAGGGCAATGATCACGGGGTCTTGTTCAGGTTGGCTGCCTGGATGTCAGAGTGGTTACAATAGGGGGCAGAATTCAAGCTCAAACTCCGATGCCATGGGACCAGAGGCTGGGAAATTCCTAGATGGGAAATTATCAAGGGGAGCTGGCATGGAGGTGCACACCTGTCACCCCAGCACCCTGGGAGGCTGAGGCAGGAAGACTCCAAGTTCCAGCCCAGCCTGGGCAATTTATGGAGACCCTGTCTCAAAATAACATAAAAGACAGAGGATATAGCTTACTGTGAGTACCTGGGTACCACAAAAGGAGCGAGAGGGAGAGAGGGAGAGAGAGAACACAGGTGGGGGAGATCACCAGCTCCACCGAGGAGAGAGAAAGGGAGGTCACCAGCTCCAGGAGAGAGAAGCAGGGTCACGAGCTCCACAGGCTTCTCACTGAGGCAGGACCAAGGCCTTCTGTTCAGGAGATAAGGAACTTGATCAGCCGCTGTCTGAATGAGCAGGAACATCTGGGCAGGCTTGGGCTGGCAGTGGGGCTGCCCGTGGGTGCTGCCCAATGGGGAGAGGCCACTGGGAGCCTGAGGACTTAGGGGTGGGCCTGGCGGAGGGGCTTCCTGGGCCCTGCTAGGGTGGCCAGGCCCACAGTACGGCCTTGAGTGCCCCCCAGGGCTGCCCACACCGCCAGGCTGGCAAGCTGCCCAGTGGCTGGGCCTGCCTTCCTAGGAGCGACCTCGGAACGGGCTGTAGGCCCGGCTGACTCTGCCAAGACCATTTGTCTTCACTGTTTTCGTACCCCTTTTGGATTCCCAGAGTAAGGCAAACCACAGCGGCAGAGAGGTCAGAAGGGCTGAGAGAGCCAGACAAGGCGGTGGCACACACCCTGGGGAGCCTGAAGCAGGAGGATCGCTGAGAATTCAAAACGAGCCTGGGCTATCCAGCAAGACCCAGTGTCAACAAGAAGGGCTGTAGGAACTCAGGGAGCCGGGTGTGGTGAATTCAGGGCCAGCCTGAACTGCATGGTGAGACCCTTCTCAAAAAGACCAAACAGAAAAGGAAACACAGAAGGGTAGCCCACTCTCCCGGCCTCCCGGCCCTGGCGTGTCCCCATTCCCTGCCCTTTCCTTTCTGGCAGGGTGCCTTGGTGCCTTGGAGCAGTTCTTACTTATTCCTCAGTCCCCTACTGACCCCTCAGGAGGGAACTGAGGAGGCTGCTTCAAGCGGAGGTGCTGTGGGGGCTCGATCCCATTCTCCTGCTGAGGGCAGGGAGGGGCCTGGAGCCGCTCGGCTGGATGTTACTGGCTCTGGCTGCGTCCTGCTCTGTGTCCTTTGTGTGGGAGCTGGAGTAGTCCCACAGACCCTGAGCTGAGCCAGGAACGTCATATGGGGGTGGAGCTGGGGCCCGGCGGGAGGTGACCCTGTGCTGATGCGGCCAGAGCTCCTGGCCCACCGCTGTGGAAGGGCTTGTCCTGGGAGGAGTGTGTGTCCCGCGAGAGAGAGGGGTTTGCAGGGCCACACTCAGGAGCCAGTTTGTAAATTGCTTTCAACTAACATATATTTAAGTTCACAGTGTTAAAGGCAGTAAAGATGGGGTGGGCAGTGCTTCGGCTCAAGGTGTGGCTTTTTGTCTGGCCCTGGGGGGTCTATGCACCATCTCCCCACCTCCTACAAGATAGATAGGACTTTTCCTGGATGCGGAAATGGGGGCCAGTGAGGTGAAGCTATTTGTCTTAGGGTTCCCGCTAAGGAATGTGAGAGTTAGGCTGGGATGTGGACACCAGGCCGAGGCTGTGTGCGGGGCACTGGGGTGGGACGGGCAAGGCCAGGTGTACCGATACTGGAGCTGGCTAGGGGGGTAGAGACAGGGCTCAGCCTGGACAGCGCAGGTGCCCTGGGGTGCAGGAAGGGTGGGTTAGAAGCTCTAGGGTTACTTTTTAGCCTGAGAGTGGAGCACAGGCTGAGCACTGTGTGGAGTGTGTGGCCCTCTGCTAGCTCCCCTGTCATATGCTGAAGGCACAGAGAGGTGGTGTCACAGGGATGGGTACGGGCCTATGGTGGCCGAGTGTGACACTCTGGGGTCGCTGTGAGACGGGACTGCTTGATCTCCTGGGCCCTACACAGGTGCTCCCTACAGTGTGTGACGCGGGTCCTCTTACCCTGTCCCTGCCCCTGTCTAGGTACAAGGGCTTCATCAAGGACTGCCCCAGTGGGCAGCTGGACGCTGCTGGCTTCCAGAAGATCTACAAGCAGTTCTTCCCTTTTGGAGACCCCACCAAGTTCGCCACGTTCGTCTTCAATGTCTTCGATGAGAACAAGGTGAGCTGAGCTGGGCATGCTGGACCAGACCCCTGAGCTCCCCTTGCTGTGGCGGCCCCGCCCTGCTGCGGCTCGAAGAGCACTGTGACTGCGCATGCGCATGTGCAAAGACGCAAGGTACAGACGCGCGCTCCCAGCAGGCAGGCTGGGACGGCCCACCTGTGCGCACAAGTGAACACGTGTTTCACGTGCACACGTACTTACACACACATGCAGACACACATTAGTGTATACTCGTCATACATGGACACATCACACATGGACACATATAGGGCAAATTTTTTGGTGGAACCGGGGATTGAACTCAGGCCCTTGTGCTTGCCAAGGAAGCACTAATTCCATTGAGCCATCTCCCCAGCCCCATTCATTCTTTCTTTCTTTTTCTTTTGTCTTTTTGAGACAGGGTCTTGCTATGCAGTTAAGGCTGGCATTGAGCTTACTCTGTAGCCTATGCTGGCCTCAAACTTGAAATGATCCTCCTGTCTCAGCCTCCTGAGAGCTGGTATTACAGGTGTGCTACCACACCCATATTATGATGATAATGAGACAGGATCTCACTAAATCCCTACATTGCCCAGGCTGGGTTCAGACTTGCAGTCCTCCTCCCTCAGCCTTGCAGTCCTCCTCCCTCAGCCTTGCAGTCCTCCTCCCTCAGCCTACCAGCGTGCTGGGAGACAGGCTGGGTCACCACATCCAGCTGGTGCAGGCACTTTTCATTTCCTCGTTTTCTGGGTGAGGCAGCTGAGGCTCAGAGGACAGCATTCCCCGAGTGCAGGTCCTGCCGTGGGCCTCCCCAGGAGCCCAGGCTGGGGCCACCTCCTTGCCTTCCCCCTTCAAAGTCCCCTCATCTTTCTCTCTGCCTGTGGGTCCCGAGCATCTGTACATGCTGCCACCTGTCACGTCCCTGCAAGGTCTGTCCTGCCTGCGGGGCCTGGTGCTGACCCGCTTGGTACCCTCTGCCTCCTCAGGATGGGCGCATCGAGTTCTCTGAGTTTATCCAGGCGCTCTCAGTGACCTCGCGGGGAACCCTGGATGAGAAGCTGCGGTGTAAGTGCTGTCGCTGTCTTCAGTGCCTGGGTGGGCAGTGATGGGTCATCTAAGGGCAGATAGAGGGGGCTCTGGGCCCTTGCAGGTGAGAGGGGCACCAGGGGGCTCTGAGGGGCTCGCAGAGGCCTGGGGACCAGAAGCAGGGGGAAAGGTGGAGAGGTATGAAGGCGGAGAGGGTGGGGTGGGTCAGGCCCAGCTCCATGCCTTACCTGCCTTTTCAGTGGCCACTGTTGTGACTGAGGACTTCCGTTGGTCATTCAACAAGCAGGGAAGGAGCATGACGTCATGCTTGGCACAGGTGGAAGGCAGGGCTCACCTGGGCTGAGGATCCTGCTCTTAGGCTGGCAGTCAGAATCCCTACATGTCCCCTGAGGCCAGGTCCCAGGTGCCAGCTTCATGCCCCCGCATGATGCAGTGCCTGTTTTCTTGACTAACTGGAGCCCTAGTCTTGATGGCGCAGAGGTGTGCAGGTCCATCGCTAGGTGTTGAGGGGCACAGAGGAGGGGCCTCGGAGTCTCCTGCTGCCCCGGCCAGGGTTCCTCAGCTCGATGCCTGATTACAGGGGCCTTCAAGCTCTATGACTTGGATAACGACGGCTATATCACCAGGAATGAGATGCTGGATATCGTGGACGCTATCTACCAGATGGTGGTGAGGGGCCTGTGGGGGAGGGGAGGGGTCATTGGAGCCGGGCCAGCGTGGAGTGGGGGGATGGCTTCAGGACTGATGACTACCTGGGGGCAGGGTGGGCCGGGGCAGGGGCAGCGGGGCACTCTGGGCACTGCTGGGTGGAGTAGACAGTGGGGTATGGCAGGGACAACATACAGGGCAGTGATGGAGCCTGAGAGGAAGGGGTGGGGAGAGAGAGGGAGGGAGAGGTGGCCCTAGCTGGACCAGGCCAGGACTCCCTGTGAGTCCTGAGCCCAGAGTGCCATGCTGTCCCGGCAGGGCAATACTGTGGAGCTGCCTGAGGAGGAGAACACACCTGCGAAGAGGGTGGACCGGATCTTTGCCATGATGGACAAGGTAGCTGGGCCTGGTGGGGAGGCAGTGAGGCCGTGGGGACAGGGCGCAGGGACTCTGGCCTGGGTACACCACTGGCCCTGTAGGGGACTGGCTAGTGTCACAGCTACCAGCTGGCAGCCACTTCCCCCCAGTGTGCAGACTCAGGTTTACCCGTATCCTTGGCCTTTCTTTTTTTCTTTTGTTTTTGAGATAGGGTCTCACTATGTGGCCCAGGCTGGCCTTGAACTTTTGGTGATCTTTCTGCCTCAGCCTCCTGAGTGCTGGGATCACAGGCGTGCGCCTCCATATCGGGCCTGTTCATGTACTTTTCTTTGCTGAGGACCTCTTTGGCATTTTGGAGAAATCTAGGGACATCTCAGAGTAGACGCTGTCACTGAGGAAGCTACAATCCATGCAAGTGACTTATTTTGGAATGCAGCTATCGAAGTATGTTTTATACTTTGTGTGACACAGCAGCTTCCTGATTTACATATTAAACAATGCAGTGTGGAGCGCTCAGGGCCGGGCACAGCGTGGTGGTGAGCGCCTGGCACTGCGGAAGGGTCCCTGGGGTGTGACGGTCCAGCTCTTCAGAAGCTGGGGTGTCGACAGCAAACGTGGTATGTTAGAAGGCTGCAGAAGCCGGGCGTGGTGGCGCAGGCCTGTAATCCCAGCACTCGGGAGGCTGAGGCAGGAGGACTGTTGTGAGTTCGAGACCAGCCTGAGCTACAAAATGAGCTTAAGGCCAGCCTGAACTGCATAGTGAGACCCTGTCTCAAAAAGACAAAAAAAAAAAAAAAAAAGAAAGAAGACTGCAGAGTCCTAGGTCCTGGCCGGCAGAGGTGGGGCTGTCACCCAGAGTCACAGGGAAGAGACGGCTGAATCTTGGCTAAGGCTTAGGGAAGGGAAAGGCTGGATTTTTCCCAGGGATGTTCACAGACCTGCTGAATTTTATCCACAGACCCCAGGTTATCTGACCAACTTTCCTGTCTGTCTGTCCGCCAGTCCATCCCCCCATATCACCATGCTGGTGATCAAACCCAGGGCCTCGCACACACAGCCCACTCCCTACCACTGAGCTGCATCCCAAGCCCCAAACTTAAACCCAAGCAAATGAAATCAGCAAAAAAGAATAATGCTGCTAAATGTTAATTGGCGCTTAGAAATCGTAGTGGCTAGGCAGCCCGGGCTGGGTACCTTCAGTAACAGGATAGGAACCTCTGTGGTGGAAGGCTTCTTGCACCTTTTTGCGGGTACAGGTGCGAGCCCAGGAAGCCCGAGCCCAAGGCCAGCACTTGCTTAATTAAAAACAGGAAGATTAGCAGCCTGGAGGGGGCAGCCTGAGCCAGTCTCCTGGTGATAATCAGGCTTTATCCGACTGCCTGAGAACGGAGGACTCTAGATCCTTCTTGCCAAGGCCATGGTGGGTGTCTAAAATAACACCCTAAATCCCCACCTTTGGAGCCCCCCACACCGGGGTGGACATCTGCCCCCCCCCCAGTTCCCAGTGGCAGAGTCCTGGGTAGGGCTGGCTTCCGTGCCCGCCCAAAGTAACCGTAGGGAAATGCAACCGCCCCCAACCCTTGGGACACCACCGTTTACGGGATGCAAAACAGTGATAAAAAGTCCAGAGCTCTGGGGCTCCTGCCATGCCAAGTGCAGGGCTCCCCACACTCCAGTCTCCCCACCTGGCCTCTTCCGGTCTGGGGTCCAGATCACAGCCCCAGAGAAGGCCTGTGCTGTCGTGCTCAGGCAGTGAGTGCTGCACCTGCATGACTTCCCGGCCTCCGCCCAGGAGGGGCGTCCTGCTTAGACTCAGGCCTCTGCTGCAGCTGCCTCTCTCTGCCCACAGAATGCGGACGGGAAGCTGACACTGCAGGAGTTCCAGGAAGGGTCCAAGGCGGACCCCTCCATCGTGCAGGCGCTGTCCCTCTACGATGGGCTGGTATAGTCCTGGGCCCAGAGCTGGGGTGAGTCGGGGACCTGGCTGTGGGGCTCGCAGGGTGGGCAGTGAAGTGCCTGGTGTCCAGGGGCCTGGCTGGCGGGGAGCCCTAGGGCCCGCAGGTCAGCCAGTGACCCTCTTATCTTTTATCATTTTTTATCTTCGATTCAGCTGTTGGGTTTGCTTGCAAATGAGCCGTCCTGGGTCACAGGTACCTTTGGCCTGCATGAGGGCCTCTGGGCAGAACTGTCCTTCCCCTCAGTGGGTGAAAGACCTATCTCTGGTTCCTGTGTCCACCCATGTGGCTGTGTGAAGGGTGGCAGGGTAGCCCAACCCCGGCGGGGGCTGCTGCTAGTAAAGGTCACTTCCTGCTTCCGTCTTCTCTTTTCTTCTTCCGGGAATGTCCTCCAGGTTGGCTAGGGGCGCTGGTGGGAATGAACCCCAGGGCCTGCCTTTCTGTAAACATCTCTGTGGGTGAGTGGCTGTGTCCCTCCCGCTGGCGATGGAGACCGTGAGGAAGCAGCTCTGAGCAGGACCCTAAATCAACCAGCTGGCTCTCCTTGTTTACTTGCCAGCCTCCCCAGGCCCACACCCCTGGTTGTGGCACCCTTGTCAGGGGACTCAGTAAGTGAACCTCTGTGAGCATTGGTCCAGGCTGAGGCCTGCGCGGGCCTTCGAAGTCCTGGTGAGGCCTCAAAGGACAAGATAGGCCCCAGCAGAGGATCCCTGGCTCCAACCTAATGAATTAAAAGAAGACAGCGGCCGTAGGCCCCACCTCCTACAATAAATGTCAAGCTGGAGATAAGCTAGTCTCCTGTTTAGCGAACTTTACTACATGGGAAAGTCTCTGCAGCCTCTCAGATTCTTCAGCATTCCCCTCCTTTGTTGGAAAACCAAATAAATACAACCAAGGGCTGGACAAAGTCTTTGTCTCAGTCCCTAGAGGATCTTGAGTTCTGTTAGAGGGCTTGAACCTCCTGAAGCCCTAAAATCCTACGTACACTTGACCCATTTATTTAAGCCTTTGCCGTGCACTGGCTTGGGACATCTCGGGCTAATCAGCCCGCAATAACAGCTATGTGTTAGCCCGTGTGCCGAGTGGAGCAGGGTCCGTGTGTGTTCTGCCTGGGGAGGTCTGAGCAGAACTTGGGGTTCCCAAGTGCCAGTGCCATTTTATATGGCTGTGAGTAGCGACCGACGTCCACCTGCCCCGGGGCTCTACTGGGCTGGTGGGCGTGGGGTGACCGGTGTTGTAACTGTTTTTGCTGGTGTGTATGGGTCAGGTGAACATGAGCGCTTTGTCCTGTCGCATCGGCTGTCCGGTCTGTTCTCGGAAGTGCTGTGTCGCTGTCCATGGCAATGCACGGCAGCAGCTCGGTGGCCCCTGAGCCCAGGCCGCTCCTGAGGGTGCGTTTCTGCTGTCAGAATGTGACCAGCCATCTGGCTTGCGCAGGAAGGCTCTGGATTTGTCCCGAAGGCCCTGAGTCCTGGGAAACTCTGCCACCCAGGATTCCTGGGAAGATCAGTAGCTGTTAGTCAGGGCTGCAGCCTCACGCGAAGGCCTGGCTGGTGGGGCTGTCTGCTAGGAGCGCCCTCGGAGGTGCGGCAGCCAAGACCCCCCTCCACAGGGCGTTCTGTGAAGAGTTAGCTCAGAGCGTGGCTACTCCCGGGTGAGCTTCCTACGGAGGCAGGGAGAGAGCCCACGGTGAAAGCCGCAGGCTTTTGTTGTTTTTAATCTTACTTATTTGGCACAGCCTGGGCTCATAGTGATCTTCTTGTCTCAGCCTCCCCAGTGCTGGGATTACAGGCATGTACCGCCATGCCCAGTTTTGGTGGTTGGTACAATATACAGTACCGGGGATCGAACCCAGGTCCTTAAGCTTGCCAGGCAGGCGCTTAGACCACTCAGCTATCTTCCCCAGACTTTTTTTTTTTTTTTTTTTCCATTTTGAAGTAAGGTCTTGCTATGCAGCTCAGGATGGCTTTGAGCTCATTTTGTAGCCCAGGTAGGGCTTGAACTTGCAGCGATCCTCCTGTCTCAGCCTCCCAAGTGCTGGGATTACAGGCAGGCATTACCGCCTTTGGCATCAGTCAAAGCTTCTTGCACTGAAAAGGAGGGAGATCCCTCAAACTGTCACAAGAAGAGTAGCCAGCCGGGTGTGATGATGCACACCTGTAATCCAAAACTCAGGAGGCTCATAGGTTCGAGGCCAGCCTAGGCAATTTAGCAAGACTGTCTCCAGATAAAAGCGGTAAAAAGGCTGTGGGTGGAGCTCAGTGGTAGAGCTCTGGCCCAGCCGTGCAAGGCCCTGGGTTCTGTGCCTACTACCTCAGTAATGGAATCACAAAGGTCACCGGGAGAGATGAGTGGCCAGCCAAACTCCCAGGAGTGTGGGGGACCCAGAAGGCCACTCTTTCTGAGATGACATAAGGTGTCCCTGTTCTGGGCACCTGCCTTGTTCCTCCCCTTTCTCGTGAGCCTTTATTTCCTCCCTTCTGCCTGGACCTTGGTGGCCTCGCACCTCTCTTCCGTAGGGGACTTCCTGTTCCCTTTGGAGTAATACCTTGTACCTTTTCCGGGCTTACCCACTTCTGATTCCTGAAAGAGGAACATGACTGGCCCGGACAGTATCTTCAGACCGCCTCCCGCAAGTCAGGAGCTCGGCTCCCGGGGCTCAGATGCTGCCTGCTGTCCGGTGAGCGAGGAGCCGGGCCGCATGATCGCAGCCGCCGGGTGGTTCTGGGAAGGATCTGTGGGTGATGGGACTGCACCTCATGCTTCTTAAGGAGCTGATTTATTGAGGTGAAACTGATATAATGCGAAAGTGGCCATTTTAAAGTGGACGTTGGCACTGAGGGCATTCACAGTGCCGTGGAAGCACCGTCACAGAAGCGCCACTTCTGTTGGTTCTAAAATATCTGCCTTTTCTGTTCGTTTTGGTTTTTGTGAGGTAGGCTCTCCCTGCGTATCTCAGGTTGGCCTTGAGCTCACTTTGTTGCCCAGGCTGGCCTCAAACTCACAACGATCCTCCTGCCTCAGCCTTCCAAGTGCTGGGATTACAGGTGTGCACCACCATGCCTGGCTTTGTTTTTCCATTTAGAAGCCAAGCATAGTGGCACATGCCTACGATCCTCCCAGAATTCAGGGGGCCGAGGCAGGGTTGCTGTGAGTTCAAGGCCAGCCTGAACTATATAAGCGCCCACTTAGGCAGTGTGTGTACTGAAAATTGAGCTACACAGCAAGATCCTGTCTCAAAAAAAAAAAAAAAAAAAAAAAAATTGAGACAAGGTCTTGTCCTGTTGCCCAGGAAGGGCGTGAACTTTTGACCTTTCTTCCTCAGCTACTCAGGCTTCTGGGATTATAGGCATGTGCCACTAGACCTGGTGGTTTTGTTATGTAAGACAGGGTCTCACTGTGTAGCCCAGGTTGCCTTGAATTTCCAGCAGCCCTCCTGCCTCAGCTCCCCGCATGTTGGGACTGCAGCTGTGTGCCACCGTGCCCAGCGTGTGTTCTGTAGTGGTCATAAACTGCTTTACCTGGGGGTTTTCTCCTGTAGTCTGTCAGCCACGATGTCAGATTCCCAAGTTGTCACCTTCCCCTTTCCTTTCAAGTGCTCTGATGGACGATATTGGGGTGAGCATCTTGTTCTTCTCAGGCATAGATGCGTCAGCCCAAAGGAGGGGTCCAAGACGAAGCGCGTTTTTAGGACTCGTGACACAGAATGACATTCGCTCCAAGGCCACCCCCTGACCTTGACCCTCTTGCCTCCCGTGTCTTCCAGACGCCCGGGGACACGCGCCTCTCCCGTGCCATGAGGCCGCTGCAGCCTGACACCACCTCCCGTGCCCACCCGGCCTCCTCCCGCAGCCACACACCGTCGGCTGCCCTTGACCCAGGAGGCCCGGCTCTCCCGCTCCCTGCCCTGCGCCCACCGCCACCTGAAGCCACCAGCTCCAATTGCCAGCTGCCTCTGCTTGTCTGAAACACGACAGCCGAACCAGAAAAGGCTCCAGCCCTCTGCAGAACCAGGACTCGCTGCTTGGCATGCGGCGACCTCTTCCTTCCTCCTGGCCTGCGTGCGCTTTGGTTTTTTATTTCAAAGGGACATTTTAAACAGAAAAAAAAAAAAAAAAAAAAAAAAAAAAAAAACCTACCTTCCTTCGTGGAAGACACTGACCGATTTTGGAGAAGGCCTTGGGACTCGGAGAACCTGCTGGGCCAGGCTGCCCTGTGAGGGTGGCCAGGCTGGACCACCCGGGTGGCAGCTTGGCTCCTCCTTTGGATGCAAGGCCACCAAGAGGCGGGATGGTGGCTGGTGATGCCTGTTATTTTTTTGTGATAACAGTATTGTGCTTTTGTGGGGAAAGTGAGGTTTCTTTTTTAATCCTCGTAATAACTGACATTCTTTATTTATTGGTTGTTAACATTGCTGCTGCCCCCGTGCCCTGACGGTTGTGTGTCCACACCGCGCTCACTTGGCGAGGTTCAGGCCTGCAGCGGCCAAGAAGCCAAAAAATACTTTTTTCCTCTTCAGATACTGTGCTTGTGTGTGCATCCGGGCAGGTGGGGCTCCCCACGGCTCGCACAGGCCCAGCCCAGCCCCTCTGGGCCCTTGTGCCTGCCGCTCCCTGCCTCCCCTCCTCTGCCCTCCTCTGCCCCTCTCTGGTCTGGGGCAGCTTTTTTCTTTCTTCGCTTAAGGACAAGCAGGCAGCACGTCTCGGTTTCCTCCCTCCTGCTTTGTGTTGGCAGCTGTGTGGGAGAGGAGCTATCCGTCCCTGTGGGCAGCTCCGCACAGGTCAAGGGCACTGCCGCTTTCTAGTGGAGGTTGATGGAAGGGGGAAGGTTGTCCCCGAGTCCCTCCTGTGTTCCTGCCCCTTCCAGCTGCCTCCTGCAGGGGCCGCATGGCGTCCTGCCTGATGGCTCTGCGCAGGTGCTGGAGGGAAGCCTGGAGGAGAGGCTCCCTGGGGTGGCCATGGAGTCCCCCAGGAGCGCCAGATGAGCCTGCACCAGTCGGCAGCCGAGCCCGCCCCCTTGCTTGGAGGCTGCAGGGTTGCCTGTGGCCGCTCAGACTCTGGCTGAGTCACTGAGCAGGGCTGGGAGGGTGGCCTGGGGCACCTGAGCCCACAGCCCCCTTTCTAGTTGACATTTGCATTTGGAGCTTGGAACTCTGTCACCTGTTTGCAGCTCTGGGGCCTGTGGCTGGGTTGGCCAGGCCCCTGCACCGGTGGGCACTGTCTCTTGGCCCACGCCTTCAGATGTGTGCAGCTGTGGGCTGATGTGTGGGGTCGGACCAGGGTGGCCCCTGCAGTGCTCCCAACCCCAGCTCCTCCTGAGAGGCCCCGACCAGAACTGTGCTCCAAGCCAGGGAAGTGCAGGCTGCAGTGAGAGCTCTGGCTCCCTCTTAGTGAAGAGCACGCCCCCCGGGGCCACCCCAACGGGGCCAGAGCTGGCCTTTGGTCTTGCTCCTAAGGCCCTCAGTCTCCACCTTTGCCCCAGAGGGCCAGAGCCTCCCTGCCATCAGCCAGGGGACATTTCCTGCCACAGGGCAGCGTGGCAGAGCTTTCGGCTGCTTTCTGTCTCCACCATCAGTCCAGGATCCTGCAGGAGGCAACCCCCAGGGGTGCTTTGGGAGGGGGCGTCTTCTGAGGCTCCCCTAGGTGGCTTCCTGCTCAGCCACCAGCTGGGAGGGCTGAGCCTCACATGGTCACTGTAGCACCTCTGTCCCATTCCTGCTGGACCGCAGGATCCATGCAGGGTGGCTGGGTGAGCGTGGGCCTGTCCTGGCCATCTTGCCTCTGCTCTGCAGAAGCCATGCAGGCCCCTGCCCAGGTGGGGACCAGGAGGCATGTCCAGGGCTAGCACGTGCTCTCTCACTGGGCACCTCATTCCTAGGCACCCCCACATCCAGGCCTTCCCCCAGCGCCCTAGCCCATCTGGTGGAGCCACAGGTGTGGTTTTGGTCTTGGCAGGTCCTGTCCTTGAGGACGGTGGACTAGCAGGGCCATGCCTCGGACACACCTTTGGCTCAGGCCCTGAGGAGCCCAGAGTTGCCTGCAGGGACACGCCCTTCCTGGTGGGTATCTGGTCCCTGGCCATTTCTGCTCCAGGCCACTTCTGTCCCTTCCTGTCACCAGCCCTATAAGTGTGGCGGCATCTGGGTTCCAGGGTGACCCCAGTATGCTTTCCACTTGCGGCCCCACCCTGGTTGATGCCCCTCTGTCCCCCTGCAGAGCCATGAGCCCTGGGCCCCAGGGGCAGGGCCCTGCCTCTTCTCCAGCACCTGCTTCCCACTTTGTGTTGATGGTGACTTAGGAAATGTCACGATTTTCCAGTATTTAACCAGGCAACTTTTAAAGTAACATCCAGGTGAATGTGTGTCATCTCTGTATTGATGTCTCTTCTAAAGGCTTTACGGTTTGACAGCCGATGTCCTTAGACAGGAGTCTCTAGGCTCTTGGGGACATGTTTTCTTCTTGTGGGGAGGAGGGAAGGACGCTCAGGGACCCCTGGATTCTCTCCAGATGTTCTCAAGGGAAGGCTGCCGCATCTCCCCGGGGCAGGGTCCCCTCTGACAGGTTCCAAGGACGGGCAGGGGCTCCCCCTGCTGGTGATGGGCGGCAACAGCATCTGGACTCCAACCCCACCAGCAGGGTGGAGGTCAGCTGAAGGAGTGCCCTGGGTTCCGTCGGCCACTTGATTGGCAGAGTGACGCCCAGGTGCCCTCTCTGAGGTCGTCTCAGGGGCCAGCAAGTCACTTAGCCCAAGGGCACTAATGGGAAGCCTTGACCGTCCTCCCTCTATTATTTTTTTAAAATACCTGCGGAATAAACCCAATGGTTACTTTTTGAATGAATAAAAGGCTTTTGTTGAATAAACAGCTGGTCCCATCTCTGTCTTATCCCTGGCCTTCAGACTCCGCTGGGTCTCCAAAGGCCAAGGGCGTGTGGGACACGCCCTGCCCCGCCTCGCCTGGCCACCAGCTTCCTCCAGGACTTGGGGAGAGGCCCTTCTAGGGCCTCAGTTTCCCCATCCCGCATGTGGTGGCCGCCTCCCACGGCCATCAAGGACTAGGGTGACCAGAGTACGGGGTGTGTCCCGCTGCGCTTGCCTGTGTCCTCTCCTGCTTGCCTCCCCAGCTTCCCGGACTCTGTTCGGGCCGCCGTCCTGTCTGTGTCTCCGGGCGGGCAAGGGGTGGCCCCTGCCTGGCAGTGTGGCCAGAGCTGATGGGGCTATGTCGCATGCCCTGGCCACAGCCCACGTGCCCGCTGTGTGTCGTCTGTGTCACGCGATTAAACACGCTTCCTGGACCTGTCCTTGCTGCGTGCGGCCTGTTGCTTTGTCTGTTTGTTTCTGTCTCGCTTCATGGACACCCTTGCTCCCAGACATGTACCGGGGAGGGAGCCCTGGGACGGCACAGGGGGACTTTGAGTAGGTGAGGGCAGCCTGAGGGCAGCAGGGAGAAGCCAGGTGGGTGAAGTCTTTCCTTCCCCTTTGTCTGGGGGCCGCAGGCCTCTGCTATAAGATTGTGAAGCTGGATGTGATAGGACCTGCCTGTAATCCCACCACCCTGGGAGGCTGAGACAGGAGGACCACGAGTTGGAGCGCACCCTGAGGAACTTGGGGGGATTGTGACTCAAAATAAAAAAGGGCTTGGGAGGCAGCTCAGTGAGAAGGGCCTGGGTTCTCCCCTGGGTTCCTGATAAGGGAACTTGGTCAGCGCTGGGGCCCTGGAGCCCTGGGTGGCACTCTGAGAGCCCTTGGCCAGATGGTGGCACTGTCAGATGTCCCTGGCCCAGGGACTCCTGAAGCTGTGTTGCCCTGTGTGGTTAGAGCCCACAGGCACGTGGCTGACTCCAGGGGGATGTGACAGAGCAGAAGGTGGGTGACAGCTACCCCTGCACGATGTGGGACCTCCAATGCACCCCCTTCACTCTGCTCAGGGAGCCTTACCTGCCTGGTATACCTGAGCCTGCCCTAGGGGGCATGAGGGGTCAGAGAGTGATGGTCCTTGCTTTGGAGCTTGCAAAGGACACATTACTTCAGGGAATGATAAAGGGCAACGTCAAGACGAGAGTAACCACCACTTGGAAATCTACTGCTCCTAGCTGGGCAGACTGGCCCACACTTGCAGCCCTAGCTCCTCGGGAGGCTGAAGCAGGAGGATCCTAAGTTCAAAGCCAACTTTGGATTTTTATTTTTTTGTTAGGTATGTAACTTAGTGTGAAGACTTGGGTTCAATTCCTAGTACTCTTCCCAAAAGAAAAGACATCTGTTGCTCTGGGCCTAGGCTCTGGGAAGAAATAGGAAGCACATGGGTGGACGGGATCTAGCGGCCTCCCTAGGGTCAGCAGGTGAGCGCCTGCCTGCAAAACTGGTTTGCTTGGCAGTGGGAGTTCTTGTGAAACGCATCTGCAGCTCACACTGCAGCCAGGCAGAGCACCGGGCCGACACGCCTGGCCCCAGCAAAACTCCAGAATCGAGGACAGTGTGGGACGGTGGTTAGGGGCACAGCTTCCAGAATCAGAGGCCCCCACTTGTCATGGCATCAGTTCTGACTCCCAGGGTAAAATGGGCACCCCGACCCTGGTAAGACTTCACAGTCTGCTTCCTGCAGAGAGGGATTGTTACCATCCTCAGTGCTGATAAATATACTGATGTAGACTTTAAGAACAGTGCATATTTTAAAATGCTAAGCGAAGGGGCCGGGGAATGTGATAGGACCTGCTTATAATCCCAGCACCCCGGGAGATTGGTGGAATTAGCACTTCCCTGGCAGGTGCAAGGGCCTGAGTTCAAATCCCTGGTTCCACAAAAATAAATAAATAAATATGCTAAGCCAGGTGTGGTGGCACATGCCTATAATCTCAGCACTCAGGAGGCTGAGGCAGGAAGATCACTAGTAGTCCAAGGGCAGCTGGGGGAACAGGAGATACATAGTGAGAGACTGTCTCAAAGAAACAAAAAACAAGGGCCGAGGAGATGGCTCAGTAGAATAAGCGACTTGAACTACAGTCCCCTGGACCTGACTAGGTTTGCTGAAGCAGGTGCTTAAACAGCTGACTAACCCGCAAACCCCCAGAAGGTGAGGCCAATTGGTTCCCACCCACTGGAAAACCATGGGGAGGGCACAGGGCAGGTTGGGCCTGGGTTGGGCTCAGGAGGGACTTTGCCATGGGCTCAAGACTTGGGGGCCAGACACTGGCCCGATAGCACAGTGGTCTAAAGTGCCTTTGATCCCGGGCGTGCTGTGCTGGGCCTGCTGTGCTGGCCCCGCCCTCAGGATGCACTGAGACTGCGATTGAGACCGGGCATGGTGGCGCATGCCTGTAATTCCAGGGTTTGGGAGGCCAAGAACAGGAGAATCACTGAGTCTGATCTATGCAGTAAGACCCTATAAACCCTGTCCTAAATACATTTAAAAAAAAAGACTTGGGGACCAGTCCTCATGGTCTGTCCAGTCTCCTGCCCCAGTTATCTGGCCCTTTTCTCAGAGACCCTAAAAAAAGTCATTCACAAAAGAAGTGAGAAAGGGACTGGGGAGATGGCTCAGTGGAATAAGCACTTCCCTGGCAAGCGCAAGGGCCTGAGTTAAATACCTGATCCTGCTCAAAAAAAAAAAAAAAAAAAAAGTGAGAAAGCAATGAAGAAATATTTTTGGGGGGTGTCAGGGACCAGGAAAAAAAGTGGGGAACATCACTGTCCTAGCCAGAGGCGGGTCCTAGTTTAACACTGGGTGTTGGCTGTCCTGGAGATGAGGATGAGTCTGCAATGCTGCCGAGTGTCCAAGTGACCTAGGGGGTCCTGAAGACCCTGTTGGCAGGCTGTGCATCAGAGGCTCAGATGTATGCGACATCAAAGGCCAGGCCAGGGCTCTCCTGGAGGGCAGGTGCCGAAGGCCAGCCTGGGAGAGGGAGACTCAGGTCCAGCCCTGAGATTCAGATTCCGCACCAAAGTTGCCAAATCTCATCAAGCGATGCCACGCAGACGTTGTCGAAGGGGTTTCCAGGCAGAAGCCGGAAGCAAAGTAGGTTCGTTAGCAGCTTCCAGATGTAGGGACAAGAACCTGGCATGTGCATGCTCGGCAGGCACAGTGCCAATGCCAGGCCTTGCAAACGCCTCAGACGCACATGCAGTCTGGGTCAGAGTGCAACACACACACACACACACACACACACACACACACACACACACGGAAGTTACAAACACCAGTCACAGGTGGGCACTGTGGACTTGGTGAGAGCCGGGTGCCCCAGTCCTTTATTGTAGGCAGCTTTCTGTCTAGCTAAAAGGAGTGCAGGACTGGGGCGATAGCTCCGTAGAGTAAGCGCTTGCCTGGCAAGCTCACGGTCCTGAGTTCAATTCCTAGTACCTCAATAAATAAATAAATATAAAAGGAGGTGCAGAGTGGGAAATGGTCAACAGGGCAGAAAGGAAGGTACTGGAAGAGATTTTTCTACCCGTGAATCTACACGGAAAGAGGCGTGAGCTTACTTCCAGGAGGTGGCATGGACCCGGGCACAGGCGCTCAGTGTGCACAGCACTGAGATGCTTTCCGTTTCTTGGAAACCCTGACATTGTGTGCCTGTCTCTCCTTTCTCATGCTGAGGATGGAACCCAGGGCTTCTCACATAGTAAGCAGGTGCTCACCACTGAGCAACACCACCTGCCCTTTTTTTTTTTTTTTTTTAATTGTGATGGCTTCCTGGATTTGGGAATGAGTTTCTAGGAAGACGTGGTCCCAACCAATAGAAAGGAAAAAGAGAGGGAAGGATCCCGCTGGAGCTGACTACTCTCACCCCATTGGTCAGATCTTAGTCACGGGACCTCCAGCCCCAAGGGATGCTGGGAAATGTAGTCCAGTGGTCCTCGACTTCTGAATGAAGTTGTTGAGGCTAGCCTCCAAGTTGTGATCCTCCCTCTTCACCCTCTTGAGTAGCTAGGCTATCTATCAGGAGTGCCACACATCCAGCTACATTGCTTCTTCTCCTCTGTCTGCTTTAGCAGTTAGCCAAGGGAGGACATAAGGACCCCCACACCCCCATAGCCAACTCGAGATGAGCCCTGCTCTGGGGTTCCCAGATCTCATCTCATTTAATCCCATCGGTAGCGTCCCCTCGGGGCCGGTGGTAGCATTACACCCCTAATTATTGCAATCATGGCTTTTCAAGGGGCTTTGGCTCTGGGAAGGGGTAGAGTTTGGAGGAGCAGTACCCAGTTGCCCCTGGTCTGGGAAGGAGCCTATTCCTGGGGTCCTGAGTCAAGAGAGAGCTGGAGGTGGAGACGCAGGTGGGTGCTGGGCAGGGCAGAGCCTGACTCAGGGAGAAGGGTCCCACTCACCACTACAGGGGCTGGGGCTGGATTCTGCACCAGCATGGGTTACAGTGGCTTCTGTCACTGTTTCTACTTCCCGCCAAGGAAGCTGATGGGGATCCGAGGCCAAGCCTCCTGGACACAGTGATGGCCCCTTCCTGTGTGTGATTCATCACCTTTGGCCTGAGGTCCTCTCCTTGGGTGGCCTAGAACTGGCACTTCCTGGAGGCTGGGATTTTCCATCCAGTCGTGCGTGCGTGCGTGCGTGCGTGTGTGTGTGTGTGTGTGTATGTGTTGAACCCAGGGCTTTTGCACTGAGATACATCCTGAGCTTTTTTTATTTTTATTTTTATTTATTTTTTTTTGTTTTTTTTGAGACAGGGTCTCACTATGCAGCTCAGGCTGGTCTTAAGCTCATTTTGTACCTCAAGCTGGTCTCGAACTCACAACAATCCTCCTGCCTCAGCCTCCCGAGTGCTGGGATTGCAGGCCTGCGCCACCACACCCAGCGCTTTTTTTAATTTTTAATTTTATTTTGAGACAGTATCTCACTGAGTCACTGAATGGCCCAAGCTGGGCTCGAACTCATGCTCCTGCCTCAGCCTCCCCAGCGCTGGGGTACCGGGTGTGTGCCACCATGCCCGGCTGTGATGCCATGTCTTCCTGTAGGGGGAGACAAGGGGGACACTTGGCTCCCTGAAAAGGCCCACCCAGTGGCAGCGGGGCGCTGGGAGCCTGTGCTGGCGTCTATCCTTCCCTGCCATAACAGAACACACTAGGAGAGGGCACCCTGGGCACCAAGCCCATCCCGTGGCTGCCAAGGTGAGGGATGCTCTTGCCGGCCCAGCCTCTGCCCTGGAGCCACGCTGAGCATCGCAAGCGGCCAGCACCCTCGAAGTGCCAAGAGGCTAGGTTGCGCAGGGCAGACGCAGGGCAGGGCTGCCTCTGACCACTGTGGTCCAGGGAGTTTGGGGTCTTTGTCCTCACAGGCGAAGTATTTTGTCTCCCTGTGTAGCCCAGGCTGGCCTGGCACTCACAATCCTTGGGTCTCCGCCTCCTGGATTACCTGCCCGCACTGCAGCATCCATCTCTGTTGCCTCTCTTTTTCAGCACCTGTGAAGACCTAGATAGTGAGAGGAGAGCGGAGGTTGCACTCCCCTGTGCAGCCTGTTACAAGGCTGATGCCAGAAACTCCCAGAGCAGACGTGCACAAGGTGGCCATGTCCCTCCTGCCTCATCCCGCTCCATCCCTGCTCTTTCTTCTACTACTACTGGGAATGGAACCCAGGGCCTCTGCACTGAGCTATATCCCCAGCCTTTTTGAATATTCATTTTGAGACATGGTTCATGAAGTTTCCCGGGCTGGGCTTTGAACTTGCATGCCCTGCCTCAGCCTCCCAGAGTGCTGGGATTGCAGGCATGCATTGGCACACCAGGCTTGGGTCTGGGCTCCACTTAGCACGATATGCAGTAAGGCTCCGGGGTCGCTTCTTATGTGCACTGACTTCTTTAAGATGGGCTGACTGAGGGGCCAGGGAGATTGTTCAGTAGAATAAGCGCTTCCCTGGCAAGTGCAAGGGCCTGAGTTCAATCCCTGGTTCTGCCAAAAAAAAAAAAAGGCTGACTGAGCCCAGGGAGGCCTGGTGGGAGGAAGAGAGTTTGATGAAGGACAGACACCCCAAGTGGGGGCTATATGCAGAATAACACGATGTGCTACCCAAGCAGGAACTATCTGGGGCCCTGTGGCTCATTGTTGCTGCCCCTCTGCCCCCAGGGCCATTAAGCACCACCGGCTTTTTTGTGACTGTGGCTCAATGGGCAGAAAATACTTTTATGAGGCAGGTTCTTGCTATACATAGGCTGGCCTTGAACTCACTATGGAGCCAACTTGGCCTCAGGCTCAAGGCCACCCTCTTGCCTCAGCCCCCTGAGAGCGGGAATCGCAGGCTTTTACTCATTGCTCATTGCTCTTGGAGAAAAATAGGTTGGGAAGGGAGAGGAGAGTGGAGCAGGTAGAGAAGGGGGAATCTGGAGGGGCAGCTGCGAGGGCAGAGGCCGAAGGGGCGGGCTTGTTCAAAGGGGACATTTCCTGTGCGCCAGTACTGCAAGAATGTTCAGCAGGGCCGACCTGCCCTGCTGAAGCCGCTGAGTCACGCTTCAGTTTCTCTTGGCCCTGCAGCCTGAGTGTGGCCTGAAGGTCAGGCCAAGGTCAAGCCTCAAGTTCAAGGGTTTAGTGGGCAGCACTCCCCTCAGGAGCCTGGGGGGCAGCTAGGTCCCATTTCGGGCGGGCGGGGAAGGTAGGGAACTGCCCTCCCAGAGCCAGGAGGGGAGACTTGGCCTGAAGGTTTCAAATTGGAATCTAAGGAATTCTGGTTACCAAAGGCCTGTATTTAAAGAGGATCGCATCGTCTGGGAGGCGGTCATCAACTCCCTCAGCGAGTGGCGCAGTGTTCCTGTTAATCCAAAAGTGCGTTTTTTCCTCTTTCAAGTTCAGACATAGGAGTGTAGCTTGGAGTGGGGCCTTATTCAGTTGTTTGGAAAGCAGAGGAAAAGGGCCCGGCCCAAGTCCTCGGCTGCCACTTCCCATCTGGTCCAGGCGCTGCCTGTGGCGCCTCAGGAAGGAACCATTGGGACCACTGGCAACTGTAGCTCGCTGGACAAGGCAAGGACTGAGCGCTTGTTGGGCACCAGGTCATTTCACAGATATGAAAACGTTATAGGAGCAGGGACCCCGAGCACGCCGGCGTTCCCTCTCTTTCTCTCTGCTCCTTAGGGGTCTCCAACCCCAGCCTTCTCATTGGGGTGGGGCACATGGTTAATGGCGTCCCCCATTCATACCCTTTGAGACCTGAATCCCAGAGGCAACAAGGATGTTGATTGGCTCTGACTGGATCACGTGCCCACGTTTGGCCCAATCAGCGTAGTTGGAGAGATGAAATGATGTTATTGGTTATGCTGGGTCACATGATCATTGTTTGCGATGACTGCTGAGCTCCGGTACCTCAAGGAGTTGAGCCGCACCCTTATCTGCAAGCAATGGATGCCACATTTTGCTGACCTAACCAGCAATAGTGGGAACTCACGTGTGAGCTGTAGAATTGTGCTTGCTGGTGCTTGAGCAGAAACTAATGCTGAAGCCATCACAGCCGTGGTCCGGCGGTCCACGGCTCATCACTGCTGCCACTGCCCTGACAGGAACTTTATTCTGTCCCCAGGGCCACGTACAGCCTCCAGCTTCCTTGTGACGCTGGCTGGAGACCCACAGGCAGTGCGGGAAGAACCGATGACACTCCTGCCTCCACTGCAAAGGAGGATGGGAAGGCGAGTACCTGGTGCCCAGCTCCACAGTGGGAGAGAAGGTCTGCTTTCTGATGAGCCTCAGAGAGCTGCAGATGTGGTTTGGGTTGGCCAAAGCTCACAGCAAGTGTACCCAGCAGGTTACGTGTGGCCTGTGTGTGCTGTGACCACTGCCGTGTTGTTTGGAGGCTTTTGTCCCCGCAGTGTGGGTTGGTTCCCACTAAATGTCACAGCAGAAATAATCAGATTCCCTGTGGTAAGACAGCCTGGCCCATAAATCTTGGCCTTGGCAAGCAGCCCCTCTCTGCTCAAGAAGGTCATGGCTTATTGTCTGGGCAGGGAGCGCCATTTCTCTTCTTCAGATTTTCCAAATAGCGCTTCTTGGGAATCGGTCCCAGGCACCATTCATCTAAACATTTTTAATCTGGTTGCTTTTACAGTTTGCTGCTTTAGTCAAAGGTCAGCTCTCAGGGCTTAGTGTTTAGGCAGGATCTGTTCCCTTGATGGATGTGATCCTGTGACACTGGATTCTTTTTTTTTTTTTTTTTTTTGTCTTTTTGAGACAGGGTCTCACTATGCAGTTCAGGCTGGCCTTAAGCTCACTTTGTAGCTCAGGCTGGTCTCGAACTCACAACAATCCTCCTGCCTCAGCCTCCCGAGTGCTGGGATTACAGGCCTGCGCCACCATGCCCGGCTGACACTGGATTCTTTGGTGGGGACTCCCTGAGGGTGAGTTGAATTGGTGTGTCCTTAAACAAGAGTGGCAGGAAGGGTGGGGGTGTCATGGCACTCCGGCCTGGCTCTGACCTCAGCACCCCATGCAGGGCCAACCTCGGGCTCACGTGAAGGTGAGTTGAGGCTCCACACTCTGGTTTCCCATCTGTCTTCTTCAGACGCCACCCCCTTGCCCTTGAGGCTGAAAACAGGAGAATCACTACGAGTCCGACCTGTGTAGTGAGACCCTGTAGACCCTGTACTGGATACATTAAAAAAATTTGTGCTGAAATCCCGGCAACATAAAATCCACTATTGTCATTCCTATCAAGTGTACCTGTGCAGTGCCTTATTCACCACATGCCGACTGTCACCACTGTCTGGTTCCAGAATTTTCTCACTCTACAGGGAAGCTCCGTATATGTTCACTGGCACCCCCAGCCTCCTTCCTTGGCCCTAATCAGCCTCCAGTCTGTTTTCTGACTCTGGGTATGTCTTCCTAGAGATGTCCAGACTCTCTTTATATGAGTCTGTGAACAGGGTCACACAATGTGTGGCGTTTTGTGTCTGGTGTCTCCACTGAGATTGTGTGTTCCTGGTCATAGCGAAGACTGTGCTCCGTCCTTTTTGCAAGAATCTGTGCTTTACTTAGGTGCTTGTTCATCAGTGGCTGTTTGGATTGTTTCCACCTGGGGGCTGTTGGCTGCTGGAGACAGTGTTGCTGGGAACATCACCTACAACTGTGGAGCCCCTGCGTTTGAGCCCAGCAGGTGTATTCTACGGGGCTCTTCTGCAATGGTGAATGCCACGCTTCTGTTTTGTTTTTTAATTTTTTGAGATGGGACCTCACTATGTAACTCAGCCTGGCCTTGTACTCATGGTGATCCTCCGTGCTTCAGCCTCCCGAGAGCTGGAATTACAGCTGTGCATTACCACACCCAGCTTTAAATTTATTTGAACAACAGTCCCACATTCCCCATAGCCCTGCACTGCTTGACTCACCATCTTTGGGGTTTTGGAGTGATCCCTCTGGGCTGCTGTACTTCCCACCCATTCCCTTTGAGTCAGGGTCTCAGAATCTTCTGGCTGACCAAAGTTCATCTGCTGAACAGACCTGGCTAGTAAGCTAGCAACAGTTTGTGGGACCCAAGCGCAATGTTAGAGAGGCTTCTGGAATGAGTCTCCACTTGTCGTCTTTCTGTTTTTAAGATTTTTGAAATTTATGTATTTATTTGGTACGGGGTCTTGCTACATGGCTCTGATTTGTGATCCTCCCGTCTCAACCGCCCCAGTGTGGAGATTACAGGTGTGTGCCACCATGTCTAGTTTCAGTGGCCTGCATGGCATGTAGTACTGATAACTGAACCCGGATCCTTGAGCTTGCCAGGCAGATGCTTAGACCCCTGGGCTATGTCCCCAGCCTGAGTCCCCACCTTTTCTGTTCGATGCGGAGTGAACGCTGCTAATGGTGGGTAAGGAGGTGGGGTGGGCACCGTGACTGCTATGAGCAGCCCTGGGTTGGGGGCAGATTGGGCCTTGTAAATGTGACCGCTTTAATGGCTTTGTCCCCAACACGGGCACTGTCCAATCTGCCACATTCCTCCAATGTCCAGATGAATTTTTCAACTAATGGAGAGCTGGGTGTAGTGGTGGACATCTGGACTGCGCTGTCATGAGCTTGAGGCCAGGCTGGGCCACCTAAGGAGGTTCTTGTAGAGTCTGCAGGGACCATAGCAAGTTTAGGATCAGCCAGAGGTGGCCTCTGTCCTTTGAGGACATAATCTCATGGGTCACTTTCTGCTGGGGACAATCCCAGATCTTCCTAGGAATGTCACAGCACCTGGTGTGTGTTTGTGATTGACACCAAAGCCAACCCTAAGGAGGAGTCTTGGTGTAGAAAACCTTGCTTGGGAGCCCCTCACACCCTACACGAAGGGCAGAGTGTGGTGTTTTATGTTAGAAAACAGAAGAAATGCTTTCAAGCTAATTCAGTGTTCTATACTTAGGTCTGTAAATCACCACCATGAACTTTTGTGTGTGGTGTGAAGAAGAGATTCAGACGCATCGTTATCCATATAGATGCACAGACCTCCAGTTGAAAAACGTCTTTCTTGTGGGCGCCTGCATTGGAGATCAACTGACCATGTACATGTGGACCCATTTCTGGACCCTCTAGTCTATCCCATGGGCCTCGTGCTCACACCAGTCCCTCATGATTACTGTTGCTCTAAATTAAGATGTCAAATCAGAACTGGGTGTGGTGACACACATCTGTAATCCCAGCACTTGGGGGGTTGAGACAGAAGGATCCCCGCAAGTTTGAGACCGGCCTGGGGGCTACAAAAGTAAGCTCAAGGCCAGCCTGAACTAAAGTGAGAAACTGTATTTTAAAAAAAAAGAAAGAAAAAAATCAAATCAGGCGGGCAAGGCCTCTCTGTGCTGGAGCCTCCAGTCATGGACGACGGGGCCAGGGGTGACCTTGACCTCCCCCGTCTTTGTGCCCGTGGAGTGGGGAGGGCTGCCTGGGTGTGCATCATATGGGGGAAGTGTGACCACCTGCACCACAGAGCAGAGAGGTGGGGGACAGCTTTCCAGGAAGAATCAGGGACAGCACATAGAATGGAAGCCAGCAGCAGCTGCCAAAACGCACAGTGGTGCGCTGGAATTTTTAATTACAAGAGAGAATCCGAAAGAACCAGAGACAGGCGGTAAACCTCAGCTCACTGTGGATATTCGTGCCAGCACGGATGACCAGGCTCAAGGTGACACCATGGCCTGAGTGGACAGTGAGCAATGACACCCATCCCTGCGGAGTAGGCTCCCTGCCCCTGTGACAGAGCAGGGCTTTGCTGCCCGTGAGCCCCTTCGGGCCAGGCGGGGGCTGGGGAGTGCATCTCGGCGTGCTTGGCTCTGCTTTGGCTTTTCCTTGTTTGTTCTTGGCAAACCTAGGGACAGGCTGGAGTTCCCACGTCTCTGAGCTCTGAAGCATTTCTTGGGATGGCCTGGAGGCCAGTCCACAGAGGCCTGGACACCGCAGTCAACCATCCAATGTCCCTCACTGGCTCTGGGGACCCTAACTCCTGGTCCTCAGTGGCTCTGTCCTCTGTCCCCTTGCTCTGCCTCTCTGACCTCTCAGGAAAGATCAGAAGCAGCCTGCTTTCTGTCCAGGGCTGGAGCTCTGCCCACTCCTGCTGCAGCCTCCTGGGGAGACACAGGTGGGAGGGGTTGGGAGCCAGGCTGCACAGCTGTGCTTTTGGAAGGCAGCTATGCTCACCTCTGTACCACCCACGCAGGCACAGCTGTGCTTCTGGGGGCGCCCACCACCCCAGCTCTGCCTCCTGCCTGACCAGTGCAAGATCAGGGATCAGATCCTCACAGGAGCCGAAGGGTCGCTGGACACTCCTTTGGAGATCCCAGTGTGGCCGCAGTGGGCAGAGTGCCAGCGGAAGGGTAGCAGAGCGCGGTGTGCACGTGCGGTGCCCGGGAATCATCCTGAAGCCACCAGTTGCCCTCTGGCCGCCCCCTGGTCTTCTGCACAATCTAGCCCTAGTGCCAAGGAGGTTGGAGACTTCGCTCTTCAGCACTGAGAATGCACAATGTCTGCAGCCTGATTCTGAGGCTGGCAGCAGCTGGGTGGGAGGACAGTGCATGGGAGGAGACTCAGAGCTGTGCTCAGGGCTGCTGGGCAGCCCGGGGTGTCCAGGCTCTGGGGTCCTGCCTGCACCCTGCATTTCTGAGCAGCACATGGAGGTGGGGCACAGTGCTGCTTGCCAGAGGGGAGTTGTAAAGGAGCCAGTAGCCCTCTCAGCTGAGACGGGGTCTCACTCTGCAGTTCAGGGGTGGCTTTGAACACACTAGGTAGCCAGGCTGACCTCAAAGTCATAGCGATCCTCCTGCCTCAGCCTCCCAAGCAGTCCAATTGCAGTGCCACCACATCTGGCTGGCGTTTCCATTTTTACAGCATAATAGACCTGATGTCTGGAGGAGGACAGCTGGGGTGGGACCGGGACGTGGCGGAGTGCAAGGAAGGGCCCCTGGCTTGGAGGAGCCATCCCTCTGGGACTGGCCGACTGTTGGGAGCCCTGGGTTCTGGTCCGGCCCCACAGCTGGCCTGGGTCCCTGTGCAGACACTGGGGCCGGGATGTGTTCTCGGGGAGGGAGCGGCAGTGCATGCTGGTTTAAGTGGATGGCTGGAAGTGCTCCTGTTGTCAACGATGGCACCACAGGAGATAAGACAGGAACTGAGGGCTCCTCCCCGCACCTTCTGAAAACAGGAAAACGTGGGACTTTTTTTCTGGGACTCAAAATTATAGGCTCCATGGTGTCACTACGTCTCCCTGGCCCGCTCCATGCCCACAGCGATGCTCTCAGGGAGTCCTGGGCGTCCAGGTGTCCATGGTCGGAGCAGCGCCTGGCCACCCTGGCAGGGATGCCATCAGGCCAGTCATTGGTCTTGCTAGAGACACGGAGGTGAGTGGCAGGCCCCCCTTCCCTTCCCTGTCCCCAGGGAGCCACTCCCAGGTGGGCTTGGGCCTCTCTCTCCCCTTGCGGTGTGGCCCAGGGAACCTGGCCAAGGTTCCAGGTGGTAGGGTTGTGAGGCTCGCCAGAGGTCCCTCCAGGAGGCTCTTCTCTAGTGTGGGTCCCTCTGCCCTGGGGAAGGCAAGGCTGGGGCTCGGCTAGAGGTCACCAGGCCATTTCTAGACCACAAATCTGGGAGCCACTAACTGCAGCGCTCAGACTCGCACCTCCCTGGCCACGGCGCCCGTTCTGAGGACAGGTGCCTTGCTCCCTCTGGGCCACCTCCTGCCTTTGAGGACCAGATTTGGCTTCCTGGCATCTACCAGGGCTGCTCTGTGCACCTCCGTCCCGTGGCCTCTGTACATAATTAGGATCACTGCCTGCCTTCCTCTGGAGCTCCCCAGCGCCTCAGGAAGAGGCCCGACAATGCCTGAGAGGGGGCTCCTGGCTGGCTTTGGTGCCCAGGCCTCCCTGCCTGTGCAGTGCTGTTCCCGCTCCTCTAGTGCCATTCCCTTCTGGTCCTCGGGGACATCTCAGGCTGTCCCGGTGGCCTCCGCTGACCTCTCAGGCTCAGCCCCTCCTTCCTCTGGGCTCCGAGAACTCTCAGTGACTCTGCGATTAGCACTTAGCTCATTGACTTAGAATTATTTGTTTACACGTGTCTCTGCTCCCTAGGGTGGGCCAGTGCGTTCTGCATCTTCAGATCCCCCTGCCCGGGCGCCTTGGAGAGCACAAGGCACGTGTTTTAGGTCCAGCCCATGTTTGCGGAGTGAATGATCGAAGGACCTGCTTGACTCCAAGGGTCGCCTGCCCTGGGTCTGAAATGTCACCATTGGTGTCCTGGCTTCTGTTTGCACTGCCTTCCCACAGCTGGGGCCTCTCTTCTATCTCCAACAGCTGGCCTAGCCCTGCCCAGGCTCTGGGGCAATTGAAGCCCTTGCCAGGGACATTTAAAGAGCCAGTGTCCACATGTGACTCCAGGTTGCCGGGAACTGGGCTTCAAGCTCAGTGCTGGTAGAGAGCCTCGCTTCTGCACACCCCCAGCTTCCTGAGACACCATGTCCCCCAGCCCTGGCCCCAGTCGAAGACTGTTCCTCTCCACAGCTGGCACCAGGTCCTCCAGCACCTGCTGCCCCACGCACAGCAGAACCTCTGTGTCTGGCCCTGGGGTTTGCTTCTGTGGAGCTTGCAACCTCTTCAGCAGTGAGGTTGCAGCTGGAAGTATTGGGGGCAGGGGAGTTACAGGGCAGAGGAGCCCCAGGGAAGTGTGAGGGGAGGGAGAAGAGGCAGATCCTGCCCCCATGGAGACTGCTGGTCAGGGGCTGGAGCAGATCCCCAGCCTGCGGGCCCAGCACTGCAGCCGAGTCTTCAGGGTCCCTGTTTGCACTGTGGAAAGGACTGAGGTTTGAGGTCTTTCACAGGACTTTTTGGTTTTGTACTGGGGATGGAACCCGGAGCCTCTATACTGAGCTATATGCCTATCTCTTACAGAAAGGTTTGAGTTATCCAGGCAGGTCTTGAACTTGGGATCCTCCTGCCTCAGCCTCCCAAGTGCTGCAATTACATGTGTGTGCCAGTATGCCAACCTCTCACTTGACTCTTACGATCAGGCATGCCAGCAAAAGCTGTGTGTGTGTGTGAGTGTGTGTGTGTGTGTGTGTGAGTGCATGTTCATGCATGTATGCGCACGCCTATGCAGAATGGAGAATGAACCAGGGCCTTTGCACTGAGATACATCCCTAGCTCTTTATTTTATTTTTGTGTCATTTTGAGACAAGGTCTAGCTATGCAGCTCAGGCTGGCCTTGAGCTCACTTTGTAGGCCAGGCGGGTCTTGAATTTGCCACAGTCCTCCTGCCTCAGTCTCCTGAGTGTCAGAATTACAGGCAGGGGTGTGCCACCAAGCTCAGCTTGCTTGTTCTCTCTCTCTCTCTCTCTCTCTCTCTCTCTCTCTCTCTCTCTCTCTCTCTCTCTTCCTTCCCAGGGATGAAACTCAGGACCTTATGCTTGCCAGGCAGACACTTGTGCCACTGAGCTATCTCTCAGGCCCTAGCGTGGCCTTTAAAAAATAAGTTAAATACAGGGTCTTGCTTTGCCCAGGCTGGGCTCAGACTTGCATTCCTCCACCTCGGCCTCCCGGAGGCTGGTGGCATAGTGCACCTACAGCATTTACAGAGCCCATGCCACATGCCAAAGATGTGGTTGGGAGCTAGGGGTTCTGTTGGAGCGGGACCAAGGCACAGTCCTGCCCCGAGGTGCCTGGGTCCCCAGCGCAGCTGACAGGGCAGCTAGAAGGTGGAGGAGGGAAGCTCTGCCCTGGCAGCCGCCTAGCAGCAATGTCCAGGAGGGAGTGGTGGAACGTGGCCCAGGCAGCGCTCACCTGAGCCCTGGAACTGTCCCCTGCCAGCCACTATGTAGGAGAGGGGGTGGGCAGAGGGCCGCCAAGTCCTCTGTCACGGGGTGACCCATGATAAGGCCCGGCAGCACTTAAGCTGGAGCAGAGCAGAGAGCATTGGGGTTGTCCTAGGTCCGGCTTCTGGTCCCCTATATGGCCCTGGCTTGATGGTCGTTCCTGGGACAACTGAGGTCACCTGTCTGAACCTCGGTTTGCTCATTTGCAACCCGTCTGTCCCTGGGTGAGCGCTTAGAGCATGCTGATTACCACAGCCCTAACTACCTCAGGGAAGCTTGGCTTGTGGGGCTCCCCAAGGAGGAACAGAGGAGGGGCGATGGGAAGGTGTGGGGGTGGACAGGGCCGGGAGCGCCAGACGGGGGTGACAGCCGTCGTCGCGCCCTCCCGCCCCGCGTGGGCGCGCAGGTGTCCGCCGCTCCCGCGCCCGCGCCCGCCTTGGCCGCGGCCCCACCTCCCTCCCGCCGCGTCCTCCCCTAACCCCGGGTCTGGACGGGCAGCGGCGGGGCTGGGAAAGCTTGAGTCACGGTGGGGGCGCGGCGGAGGCGGGCCGTGACCCTGAGCAGGGTGGGGTGGGCCCAGTACCCGCCTCGGGCTCCAGCCGCGGAACCCCGCCACGCGCCCCTGTCCCAAGCACCGTGCGTCCCGACGGAGCCGGCGCCCGCTGCGCTCTCCACGATGCCCCGGGCGCAGCTCCTGCGGCTGCTGGTGGCCGCGGTCTCCGCGGCTGCGGCGGTGGCCGCGGAGCCCGGGCCGGCACTGCCTCCCACCACGGGGGATGCCACCCTAGCCTTCGTCTTCGATGTCACCGGCTCCATGTGGGACGACCTGATGCAGGTGATTGATGGCGCCTCGCGCATCCTGGAGCAGACCCTGCGCAGCCGCAGCCTCGTAGCCAACTACGTTCTGGTGCCCTTCCACGACCCAGGTAACTCCTGACTCACGCAGCTTCCCGGGGCCACGCCTGTGCGAACTGGGCTCACCAGGGCCACGCGTGGGACCCTGCACCTGGCGCTGCTGGGACCGTGGTGGGGCCTGGACTGCAGCATCCCCTCCCTCCCCAGGGACCCTTTGTCCTTGTTTCTCCTGCGTGCCCCACTGGCAAGGACAGGTTGATGGCACCGATTATGACCCTGGCAAGGCACCTACCCAAAGCTGGGTCTTTGTCATTTACTTTGGCCATTTCTTAGAACTCGTCCCCAGCTTGAATGTTGGAAGGCAGAATAGACCCCAAGTACAACGTGAGGCCCAGGGTGGAACTGCAGGGGTGACCCCCCCCCACACGACCAGTGCCTCTGTCCCCCGGTTTTTTAGGAGCATAGTAGTTCCAAGCAAAGTGGGGTGCCCACCTGTGTACTTGTCCCCTGCAGGCAGCACCCCTTGTCCCTGGAGCCCCTTCTGAGCAGCTCAGGGCAGGCACGTGCTCTTGAATTGGGCCCTGGGAGGTCCCGTAGGGACAGTTTCTGCAGCAGGGCCTCGTGCACCCTGCAAGTCCCCAGCCAGCGCCGGTGGCCCACATTCTCTTCATAGTGGAAAACTTCTCATTTAGCACAGAGTATGGCACCATGAACACCTGCATGCCCGCCGCCCAGATCCTCCTACTTCTACTGCGCTTTATCGCCCTTCTCTGTCTACCTGCTCCCCTAACCAGAAGGATAGCTTTAAAAGGAAAAAAGTTCAAAGCAAATCCTTCCCATGATGGAGCAGCGAAGTCATGTGTGCTGAGAAATTACACACAGTGGCGGTCTTCTGGAAGAACCATCTCTGTTAATCACAACATCCTTAGGGCCCATGAACCTCTCCAGGCGAAAGCTTTGTCCTGGGGATGTGGGGTCCTTCTGCTTCCAGAAGTTCCGGGCATCCCAGGCCCCTGCCATTCAAAGCCCTGCAGCAAGGGCTCCAGAGAGATATCTGGCAACAGTGAAAGAACCTGTCCCCCCACTGAGGTGACAAGGTGGGGGGAGCTTGAGGAGTGCGAATGGGACGGTGTCCTACAGCTTCGGTGTCCAGCGCCTTGGTGTCTGGTGGCTTCGGCAGGGACACGGGTCACCCCCTCTCCCTCCTGCCATCTGGATCCTTCTCTGGCTTTAGAGGATGTGGCATCAAGGAAGGTCAGAGATCCTATAATCCACCCCTGAATCTCACAGTAGGATAGACTGAACTTGGGCCAACAGCAACAGGCCAGGGTGACAGCACCCTGATCCATAACCTGAATTGGTCTCTGCAGTGCCTGGGGTAGAGTAAGAGCCAGAGAGGTGTCCCCAGGCCTAGCAGGGGGCCACAGGACGGCCATGCCGCCTTCTGCGTGCCTCCTCCTCCAGCACACCTACCTTCTCCTCCTGAAACGGAGCAAGCTGAGCCATCTCTCCATTCTCCCTGGTTCCCACAGAGCAGCGCACCCCATCCACTGAGCCCCTGTTGTAGGTAGAGACCTTGAGGGAGGGGACCAGTGGTAAGCTCTCTGAGGACACACACTGCAGGAAGGCCAAGGAGTGAGAACTAAGCTGGGGGAGGGGGAGGGAGGTTAGGGCGCTCACACCTGTAATCCCAGCACTCTGGGAGGCTGAGGCAGGAGGATCACAATTTTGAGTCCAGCCCGGGCAACTTTTTAAAATATATTTAGATACAGAGTGTATAGGGTCTTGCTACACAGATCAGACACATAGTGAGCCTCCTGTTTTCAGCCTCCCAAGTGCTGGAATTATAGACGTGAGCCATCATGCTCAGTCTAAGCCTGGGCAACTTAATGAGACTGTGTCTCAAAATGAAAAATAAAATTGCTAGGGATTGAGCTGAGTGTGAGGGCCCTGGGTTTAGTCTCCAGTACCTACCCCAGATGTACCGAAGAAGGAAGCAAAGCAAACAAGCAAGAAAATGAGTTTTTTGGTTTTGGACCACTACCTGGCAGGTGCCCGGGCCTGGGTGGCTGGCACACAGTGTGACAGGCAGGGACAGGTGTGTGGGTGCTGGTGAGGGGAGAGAGGAGGGGAGGGAGGTGGCGGCCTGTGGGATGGGGCCCTTGAGTTTCCTGCCATGGGTTCTGAGCTGGGTGGGTGAGGTGGCTTAAGTCTGGCTGTCTTTGGAGTCAGTCAAAAGGCTCTTGAGAGGAAGACTCCTGTTTTTGGTTTTTTTTTTTTTTTTTTTTTTTTTTGCAGAACAGGGATTGAACTCAGGTCCTTGTGCTTGCCAGGAAAGTGCTTATTCCACTGAGCCGTCTTACCAGCCCTGGAAGGCTCCTGTTGATAGGGCCCAAGTCTGTGTGCCGGAAGGGACTTCACAGAGAAGGGCCTGGGGAAGGCCTTAAAATTCCAAACTTTTTTCTTTTTTACTTTTAGAGGCAGGGTTTCCCTCTGTGGTTCAGGCTGGCCTCCAACCTAGGGGCGATCCTCCTGCCTCAGCCTCCCAAGTGCTGGCTGGAGCTCCAGATAAGTGCCACCAAGCCCAGCGATTTTCATAAATTTTTAAGTGCAAATTAATGAAGCATGTGGTATGTTCCCAGAGACAAAAAACAAAACAAAACAAAACACTAGAGAAATTTGCCAATCATTTCATTTGGTTGGAAACTTAGATTGCTTTCGGACTCTTGTGGTCACAATGAAAAATTACCCCACGGTGGAGTGGCATCTCTGATTGGTTCTGCTGCAGGGTTAGGTGCCTGGGAGTGGAGACGGAGGCCAGTTTTAACACAGGATGGGGGGGCTGCGTGTCAGGTTGTTTTCTGGGGGGAGCCGGGAGTTGAACCTTCACCAGGGGCCCCTTTGCATGCAGCCCGGAACCAGGGCGTTAGAGAACACTGTTCTTGCTTCGGTTTAGGAAGCAGAGAAGCCTTCTGTTCTGATTGTGAGGGCCCAGCACGGCTTCAGCTGCTCCTTAGACTGCTTCCTGCTCAACTCCCCTCCTCTGCTAATTGCCACTTTCTTGGCTGACTTTGTGTGTGTGTGTGTGTGTGTGTGTGTGTGAGAGAGAGAGAGAGAGAGAGAGAGAGAGAGAGAGAGAGAGAGAGAGAGAGAGAGAGAGAGAACAGAGTCTCACTGCAGCTCAGGCTGGGCTTGAACTCACTTTATAGCCCAGGCTGGCCTCAAAGTCACGGTGATCCTCCTGCCTCAGCCTCCCAGGGGCAGGGATGGTGGGTGTGCACCACTGTCCCCAGCTTTGCTGAGTTTTCTGATGGGGGCTTGACTGGTTTCCCTCAGTCGGGTGAGGGCTGCGGAGCATGGACCGTGTGAACGGCTCTTCTGTTCCGTGGCTTGTGATTTTCCAGGTTGGTGGCTTCATGTGGCTTCTGCTTCTTCTTTTTCTTAATTTTAAAAGATTTTATCTTGAAATTTTTATTTTTAAAGTTTATTATTATTATTATTATTTCTTTTTTTTACAAGGGATTGAATTCAGGACATTGTGGCAGGTGCTTATGCCACTGAACTGTCTTCCCAGCTCCTGATATTTTAAATCCGTAGTGAGATCTCTCTATTTTTGTCCCCTTTCATGATTTCTTCAGATGCTTAAGATGGCATGCTTTATTTTTCTGTCACAAAGTCAGATGTGCTAGTTTTTTATTTTCTCTCTTTGCCTTTAATCTTTTCACATACAATTCTTAAAAATGTATAAAATATGTAATATAATTCCTCTTGAATGGCACAAGTAAATGTTCAGGTCTCCCCCCTCCCCCCCAGAACTGGGGATTGAACTCAGGCCGTTGCACTTGCCAGGGAAACACTTATTCCACTGAACCATCTCCCTGACCTGGTATTTTTTTATTATTAGTTTCCTCCATTATTTGGCTCCTACATTTTGTCTTTTATTTTAATTAATAATTTTTTATGTATTTGTTACAGGGTCTCACTACAAAGCTCAGACTCCTAGTGATCCTCCTGTTTTTAATCTCCCCAGTGCTGGCATTAAAGGTGCGCTCCACCATGCCGGGTCTCGGGGGCGGCTCTGTGCACCCAGGGGCGAGGCCGGCTCGGCATGCGGTGCTGGGGATTGAACCTGGCACCTGTGCTTGCCTCAGCAGGCGCTTAGTCTGATGAGCTTAGTCTCTTGCTGGCTCTATTTTTTAATTTTATTTCTTTCTTTTTCTTTTTCTTTTCCTACTTCTTTATTTAAAAAAAAAAAAAAAAAACCAAAATTTCAAAGCTAGGCAATAGGGTAACAATGGTTAACACACTGTGTATGCTATCTTTAAATTAGTTATTCAGAGTACAAGATATTGGCATTTAATTGTCCAAACAATATTAGCGCAAACCTTTTTTTAAAAAATGTATTTAATAGAGGGCCTACAGGGTCTCACCACACACCTCAGACTCGCAGCGATCTGCCTGTTTTCAGCCTCCCGAGTGCTGGGATTATAGGTGCGCCCCACCTCGCACAGTCTCATCGCTGTCTCAGCGCAGCTCGAGGGTGGGGCCAGCCCTGCACGCTGGGGATTGAGCCCCGGGTTCAGTTATGAGTAAGCAAGGGCGTTAGTCTACTGAGCTATCTGGCTGGCCCTTGTTCCTGTTTTTAAACAAATTACTTTATAGATTAGGAGCTTAACTGGGCTCCATTCTGTTCTGCGTGATGATTCTCAAGCCAGGAATACATATAAATCATCAGTCTTTTTTTAAAAATCTTTTTGAGAGCAGGGTTACGCTATGGCATTCATGCTGGCCTTGAGTTTCCTATGCACCCCAGGCTGTCCTCAGTCTCCCAGCGAGCCTCCTGTCAGCCTCCAGAGCGCAGGGGGTGCAGATGGCCACCACCGTATCCTGCCCGCCAGCCTTTATGTATCTACTAAAAGAGTGAATTCTTCCATGCACTATTTTTAATCAAATTAAACTTCTTTTTTTTTTTAAATTTTTTTTGGGGGAACTGGGGATTGAACTCAGGCCCTTGTGCTTGCCAGGCAAGCACTTATTCTACTGAGCCATGTGCCCAGCTCAACTTAAAAATTCTTAGAACAGTTTTATGAAGCTCTTTTTTATTTATTATTTATTTATTTTTTAAATTGATGTATCTTGTCCAGGATCTCACTATGCAGCTCCCACTCATAGTAATCCTGCTGTTTTCAGCCTCCCCAGTGGCTGGGATTACAGGCATGCGCCACCACACCTAGTCTCAGTGGCTGGCTCCGTGTGCCCAGGGGCAGGGCTGGTGCAGTTTATGGTGGGGGGGATTGAACCCCAGTCACTGTGCTTGCCTACATGGGTACTTAGTCTCCTGAGCTATCCTGCTGGCCCTAGAACAGTCTTAGATTTGCAAAATCATTGTGAACATTCTAGGAGCCCTACACCCATGCCCTCGGTCCCTAAGATTAATGTCTTGCAGTCTTAAGCTGCCTTCAGCAGCACAGTTATCGAGGAGCCAGCACTAATTCATGATTCTCTAAAGTCTACACTTTATTCAGATCTCTTAAATTTCTCTGTAGTTTGTTTTATTTTTGCAGCAAGGTCTCACTATATAACCCAGGCTGGCCTTGGACTCTCAACAGTTATCTTGCCTCAGCCTCCTGCGTGCTGGGATTACAGGCATGTGCCAGCACACGTGGCCTTTGAGGGTAATTTTTGTCCCCACTCTGGCCCCCATAGGACATTTGGTTGCCTTGTTTCTTAGGCACTTTGGGTTGGCTCTTTTTTTTGTTTGTTTGTTATTGGGAATTCAACTCAGGACCTTGCACTTGCCAGGCAGGCGACTGTGCCTCTGAGCTACATCCCTGGCATCGTGGGGTGACTCTTACTCATGACCAGGCTTGTTTTGGGGAGTGCTGGTTGGGCACTCAGTTGGCTGTGATTGGCTGATGTTTTGAGAGGTTCGGCATGTGTCTGGGAAGAAACTGAGGAGACTCAGTGCGGTGGTCATCGGAGAAATGCACGCTCCAGACTGGTCCCATGGGTGCTGCCTGCCCTGGGCGCACCCCGGGGGCAGTGCAGGTGCCGGTTGCCCCTCCCCCCCCCACGACCCATTTCTTTATTAGTTCAGCGCTTTCTCCCTGGAAGCGCGGAAGCTCAGCCGCTTTGCTCATCCTTTGGGTTCGAATCCAAGGCTACTCTGTTTATTTTCTGCCTCAAATTCTTCCAGCTTTGGTCATTGGAAGCTCATTCAGCTGGCTCCCGTGTCCCTGTGACACATTCCCAGTTTGGGATCCAGGATGTTTTGGAGAAGCTATTTTTATTTACTCTTCATTTCTAAGTGTTTTCTGGCTTCCTAGCACGGCAGGCTGCTCCGCTTCTGTCTTCCTTGGCCTGGTGCTAGGATTAGCTGTTCCTCCCGGGGGGCGGATGCCTCGCTGCAGCTTGGTGTCAGCTGGGGGCGGAGGGGTCTGCGCTTCCAGGCCCGGCTCTCGGCCGCAGCAGCAACAGCTTCTAGCTGGGACGTCCTCACCTGTGTTAAACTCTGCGCTTGCGCCTTCGGGCTCCAGCTCCAAATTACTACCATATGCACCTTCTAAGCTTTCCCACCCGCAAGAGGAGCCAAACACGTGCTGCTTATCTGCACCTCCCGCTGCAGCAGGATGGACCTGGTCTACGCCACCTTCCCACCTCCATCCCCCTCGCTGTGGGTTCCGAGCCTCCAGTTCCCAGCCCCGCCGCCGGAAACAGCTTCCTTGGCCTTTGGTTCTCCTGCTTCATTCACTTCCCATGTTACTTACACAGCATTTCTCTGGGTGCCGGGGACAGAACCCAGGGCCTTGGGTATGCTAAGCAGGTTTTCTCCCTTTTTATCCACATTCTTCAATTTCAAAATGTTCTAGAACATTTATTCCTTCAGATAAAATAGAAAAGCAGGGTGTGGTGGCACATGCCTGTCTTCCCAGCGTTTGAAAGGCTGAGGCAGGAGGCAATAAAAAACAAAACAAACTATCAGACAAACATCCTTCAACAGAAAGAGCCCTACTGTAGGGTTTTTTTTTTTTTTTTTTTTAATCTTTCATTTGTTCATGTATTTGGTACAGGGTCTCACTCCACAGCTCAGACTTGTAGTGATCGTCCAGTGTCAGCCTCCTTGGCTGGGATTACAGGTGTGCACCAATACGCTGGTTTCAGTGGCCATCACATCAAGGCATGAGGTACCCAGGATCGAATCCAGGTCCTTGCATTTACCAGGGAGGTGCTTAGACTGCCAAGCTATCTCCCAGCCCCCACTACTGAACTTTTGCTTGGATTTCATTAACATTTCCTTTGTGGAAGAATTGGTGTTTAAAGCAATTAATTTTGTGCCAGGGAGACAGCTCAGTGGCATAAGCATCCTCCTGGCAAGCACAAGGTCCTGGGTTCGATCCCTAGTTCAAAAAAATTATAATAATTTTTACTTTTTTTTCTTTTTTTCTTTGTTTTTTGTCTTTTTGAGACAGGGTCTCACTATGCAGTTCAGGCTGGCCTTAAGCTCACTTTGCAGCCCAGGCTGGTCTCGAACTCACAACAATCCTCCTGCATCAGCCTCCCAAGAGCTGGGATTACAGACCTGCGTCACCACGCCCGGCTTATAATAATTTTTAAATGAAGGCATTTTTTTTTTTTTTCCCCTAACCAGGGATTGAACTCAGGCCCTTGAGCTTGCCCAGGAAACACATATTCCACTGAGCCATCTCCCTGGCCCCCAATTATTTTCTCTGTTCACAGATTTATCTCCTTTAGTAAAGATTTATAATTTTTTTCTTATACATTCCATCCTTTTCACTTAAAGATCATTTCTGAATCTTTTGTTTTTTTGTTATTATTTTGACCAAGATTTTTTCCATCACATCTTTTTTGCAAGTGAGTGTTGCTTTGCAAGCACCTGTTGGAAGGTGCTTTGACCTCATAGATTTCTTTTCTTTCCAACATCTTTTCCGAAGCTTTTTTTTTTTTTTTTGTCTTTTTGAGACAGGGTCTCACTATGCAGTTCAGGCTGGCCTTAAGCTCACTTTGTAGCTCAGGCTGGTCTCGAACTCACAACAATCCTCCTGCCTCAGCCTCCCGAGTGCTGGGATTACAGGCATGCGCCACCATGCCCGGCTCGAAGCTTTTTTTTTAAAAAAAAAAACTAAGCTATTTTTCTGGGTGATGTTTTCAGGGTTGACAGCCCAGCTTGTCTGGATTACAGCCCTGTCTCCTCTTTCTCAATCAATCAAGTGTTTCTTAGGCGTCCTGCAGTGCTTCTCGCCTGAACTGTCAGGGTGCGGCCCGGCCCTGGGGTTGACTGGGGTGTTTTTGTCTTGCTCAGGGTGTTACACCATTTGCAGAATGATATTGACTTTTATTTTGTTCCGGTGCCTGCCACCGAGCTGGGTCCCCAGCCCTGTGCTGCAGGTTCTTAATTTGAGATTTCTGTCATCTAGGGAAAGATTTTTTTTTGGCTGGTTTCTGTTTGGGACCAGGTCCCACTGTATAGCCCAGACTGGCCTCAAACTCGGGGCGAGCGCCCTGCCTCTGCCTCCTGAGCGCTGGGTGAGAGCGCTGTGCCACCTCAGTGTGCAGAAAAATAGATTTCCCACTTTGGGCTGGGAGTGTAGTTCAGTGGCGGGGCATGGTTAGCTGGAGTGAGGCCCTGGTTGGATTCTTAGCATACATAAACACATTTATTTAAGATATTATAAAATTAATTATGTTTAGCCAGGCATGGTGACTCACAGCTGTAATTCAAGCTCTCTGGAAGCTGAAGTAGGAGGATCACTGTGAATCTGAGGCCAGCCTGGGCTACGTCAGTGAGTTCAAGGCCAACCTAAGCCAAATGATGAGACCCTGTCTCAAAACAAAACAAACAACCTCTCCAAATTAATCATGTTTGTAAAATACCTGATAACAGATTTTCAAGAGATACAAACCCTGCCTGGCAAGCGGAAGGACCCATGTTTGATCCTCAGTACCGCGCGCTGTGCTGGCCCTGGTGCCCTGCATGTGCTGAGCCGGCCACCGAAGCCAGCCCTGGGGACGCCCGGCTGGACTCCCAGTGCTGGGGAGGCCGGGAGAAGAGGGCCGCTACAAGTCCAAGCTGCGTAGTGAGGCCCTGTACCAAGTAAACAAATAAGTAAAAGTTAAAAAAATTTTTTTCTTTATTTTTAAAAAATTTATTTATTTATTTATTTTTGTCTTTAGGACAGGGTCCACAGGGTCTCACTGCATAGATTGGACTTGTAGTGATTCTCTTGTTTACAGCCTTCCAAGTGCTGGGATTACAGGCACGTGCCACCACACCCAGTCTTAAGATTTTTTTAAAAAAGAGATACAAACCCTGTAAAATACTTCGATGCCTTTCTAGGCCCCGTGTATGCAGGGTGTATTCCTCTACTTATCGGTACATGCACCCTGAATTTGAACAATCGCAGTACATAGAGCGCTCTGTCTGTTTGTCTGTCTGTCTGTCTGTCTGTCTTTTTGGTGGAAGCAGGGTTGAACCCAGGGCCTTATGCTTGCCGGGCAAGTGCTTATTCTACTGAGCCCTCTCCCCGCCCTCCACAGAGCATTTTCAACCCTCACCACTCGCAGCGCGTCTCTCCACGTATACACGGTCCCCCTGGGCTTTGTATCTGCACGTGTGCAGCCGTCATGATCCCACTCCTTGTGGGAGCTGCGCACATGGAATGCATCCTCCTCCTCCTTCCGTCTCCCTCCCCTCCCCTCCCATCCCCCATCTCTCTTGGTCCCTTTCCTTTTTAAAAAAGATGGATCTCCTGGCCTCCTCCGATCTGCCTTTTACTTCACCCTTTAATTTACTGAGTGGTCGTGTAAGCCGTCTCAGGCATTACTTACGGCACCCACGCGTCCCAGCGATACGCAAGACAGGCTGCTGCTAGCGCCTGCGTACTAGGCACCTATGGGTCTGCAGATGGGTTTTGGGGAGATCAGAAGCAGACCTGCTTTGTCAGAGTGCAGAACAGGGCTAATTCTGACCCCTTCTGTCAAACTAACTGTTCCAAAAGTGCTGTCCCTTTGCCCTCTTGCGGAGGGAGCACTGGACTTTGTCTTACCTGTGTTCTTGTGGTGCCAGGGGTCAGTCTTCTTGTACAAAGGCCTTATGTCATTGGCTAGGGGAGACATGGAGCCCTGCTTTGATGCTTTCCTAAAGAAGAGCTGGCTTCTGGTGGCCTGCGGTGGGCCTGGCAGGGTGGATGTTTGCCAGGTCCATCAAGCTGCCTGTGAGCTGGAACAGCTTGGGCTTGGGCTGTGTGCTTTTTTGTTTGTTTGTTTGTTTTTGAGACAGGATCTCTCTCCATAGTTCAGGCTGGTCTTTAATTTTGAGGAAGTCTGGGCTGGCTTCAAAATTGTGATCCTCCTGCCTCAGCTTTTTGAGTGCTGGGATTATAGGTGTGGGTCGCCACACAGGATGGGGCTGTGTACTCTGGAGGTGCATGTGAATGCATGCATGCATGTGTGTGTGTGTGCATGTGTGTGTGTGTGTGTGCACGTGTGCGTGTGTGCGTGCAAATGTGGGCATAGTCTTCACTGCCCCCATGAGCAGCAGTGCTATTAACCTGCCTATTGTAAAGTCGGGGTGATCTGTCCTGCTGCAGGAAGGAGCCACTCCCTTTGCTTGCACCATGCTGCCCTCCTTTTGGAGGCCAGGATGTCTGTGCACCCTGGAGGTGATGGCCAAACAGAGCATGTCACTGTCATACCTTTACCAAGCTGCCTGGCAGTTCTGACCGCCACAGGTCCTCAGGAACTATGAATTCTAGCAGGCTAGGTGTCACCCTCTACCCCCTGGTGCTTTGAGAGGGGACACGGAGAATGGGTGGGGACATAGCAGGACCCTATCAGGGCAGGTATCCCTGGAGGAGCGGGTGAACTCTGGAGTTCCAGGAGGCAAACCCCACTTTGAGGAATTGGGAGCAAACCTAGAAGGGGCTGGCCGGGGGCCCTCCTGAGGCTGGACCCCAGGTGGTGGCTGCAGGTGTGGTTATTTATACAGGGAGAGAAATCAGGGCCAGGCTTGTAGGCTGTCTGCTCTCAGGAGGCTTGATGGCACCAAGGGCATGGCCAGCCAGCTTGGAGGGGCTCCACACCCGAGCTGTCCAGCTGTTTTCAAGGGCTTACCCAAAGCTCCCCCCTGTTGGGAAGCAGGGTGGGGGTCTAGGGATCGAGTGTGTGACTCTGCAACCACCTGGGGGTGCAGCTTGGATGCAGATGCTGGCCTTTGGTGGCGGTGATGGCAACAGCTGCTTCTTGGGTTTCTCTTCAGTGAAATGGAGACATGGGCTGGAGGCCCCACAGGCTGCGCTGGGGCACCCGTGAGTGCTTGCCGGGTGCTTGGGAGGAGCCCTGGTGCTTAGTGATGTCCCTCTCATCAACACTGTCATTGTGTGGAGGCAGTGTGGCAGTGAAAGGACGGGGCTTGGAGCCAAATGTGTGAATCCGGTTAAATGGCATCCGCTCCGAATTCCCATCCTCTTGAGGCCTCAGAATGGAACCTGTCTGGGAGCAGGGTCCTGACTCATGGGAAGGAGATGAAGTCGTGCCACGGGGGTCTTTGCTCCATTGTGCCCAGCATCCTGCAGGAAGAGACAAAGACAGAGGAGAGGGAGGGTAGGGGGCAGGGGGGCAGCAGTGACGTCTGCACATGGAGCACCCGGGGCTGCTGACGGCCTCAGGGCCAGAGAAAGGCCAGGAGCTCTGTGTCTGGGAGTCCTGCAAGACGGTGCGGCAGCAGCGATGGACCTGTGCTTCCGGCCTCCAGGGCTGGGAGCAGACACAAGTCTGCTACGTCCTCCAGCGCCAAGGACACGAGCCCCGTTTCTAGCTGTGTGAGCGTGTCCCCCATAGCGAGGGGCCCAGCTCTCATTCCTCAGCAAGGTCTGGCTGGATGGGGCTCCAGAGTTTGGTTCATGAGGGCTCCATCCTCGCAAATCTCTGGGTGTGACTTTGGGGGGCTTCTCACTGTGTCAGGCTCCTCATCATGAGCCCGGCTCTCGTGCTGTCCCTCCCAAGTGCACACCTCCCCTTCTGTCCTCTGTCCTGAGATGTCCAGCAGCTGCCCCGCCACGCCCTGGCACTTGCGGCCTCAGGCCTCCGTTCTTTATGAATCACCCATGTCAGGTATCCTGCTGCAGCAACAGAAATGTGCACGACAATCCTCACCAAGCTCCGCATCGGGCCCAGTGCCCACTTCCTCCTCCTCCCGCCCCCGTGTCCTCCCCTCCCATCCCCTCCCCTCTCCCTCCCCCTTCCCTCCCCCCACTCATGGTCCACAGCAGCATCAGGGTGGCCATGTGTTACTGTGCAGGGTGGTTGGGGGCTTTGTCCAGGGGCTCATCTTCCTGGGTGGACAGGGTGAAAGACAGAGAAGCAGGGGGCCTCTGGTGACCATGGTCATGGATGTCCTCCGGCAGGGACAAAGCAGTGTCCTGCCTAGATCTGGCATCTTGGTCCCCATGCTGCGGAGGGCTTGGTCACTCTTCCCGGAGCTGATGGTGCTGCAGGCCTCAGGAAGCACAGGGGCAGCCCATCTCCTCCATCCCTCTCCCTGGGGATGCTGGGGGTGGGTGGCAGGGGTGAATGGCAGACGCACTTCGGAGGCATGTGACACGAAGGCCTCCGCCCACCCAGCCCGCCAGCATCAGGAAGTGGATCTCACTGAGGCTCCCCGGGCACATTTGGGGACCATCTGTTAGGACCACATAGGTGCCCGAGTGCCACGCGTGTGTGCAGGACTGCGTCCCCGGGGCTGATTCGAGAAAGCTCTTCCCTCGGTGCTGCCACCGTGTCTCAGCTGACTCACAGACACCTTCCTTCCCCGGTCTTCCTCCCGGGTAGGGCCAACCTCTGCTGTCCTGCCACGAGGGACCCGTTTCTCCGTGTGATGGTGGCTGCATGCGGTGGGGAGGTGCTGCGTCAGGCAGGCCCGGCACCTGGCGATGGCTATGGGGTGCTCCTGGGGCCTGGCGTGGTGCTGGGCACAGGAGGTGGGAAGATGGCACGTGTGTCGGGACCAGGAGCGGGGCGGTGTGGAGTTGATCCGCGCATGCTCGTGAGGCTGTGGGGGTCATGAGGAGGCGGAGCCTTCAGGGCTCTTCAGCTCAGCCCTAAGCGGTGAGGCACTTACCCGCAGCCGTGGAGTCCCACTCTGCCCGGAAGAAGGCCCCGATTCCAGCCTCTGGGAGCGCGAGGGTCCTCTGAAGACCGCAGGGTTCATGAATGGGGTCGGGCACCAGACTTGAGTATTGGCTGGTTCTGTGATGTGAGGAACCCAAAGTAAGAATAACGAGCAAAATAAAAGCTAAATAATAGGAAACAGGGAGGTAGGTGGTTTACCAAAGGGCAGGGGACCTTGGAGTGGGGGAGGGGAGGGGAAGGAACGAAAAGGGTGGAGAACGCTCTGAGCCCGCAGCGCAGCGCTAGGTACTGAGAGCTCGGACTAATGAGGAAACAAAACAAACAGAAACAACAACAACAACAACAACAACCCCAAAGTCAAAAAACCTCCAAGCTGGAGAATTTAGTGACTTGGTGAGACTCTGTCTCAAAATTAAAAATTTAAAGGCCAGGGCTGGAGCTTGGGGTAGAGGTCCTGAGTGTCATCCCCAGTACCGAAAAAGGGAAAAGAAATGGAAGCCCACAGAGGGGGCCAACACAAGTGGCTAACATTTTATTGTGCTGGGGGTGGACCGCGAGGGAGGGGCAGGCAGCCTGCCCCTGGCCCCAGCTGGTAGCAGGCACAACGCCCTGGGGCGGGTGCCAGCCCAGCCTCGGGATCCAGGTGTTTGTGGATGCTGTTCAGAGCTCATGCAGGGGCCAGAGCAGGTCCGAAGTGGACCGCCGGGCTCCCTATGGTGATGGGCAGTTAGGGTTAGGTCTGAGAAGCCCACCGCGTGAAGAAAGACTCTAAGAGACGTCCTCTCATGCAAAAGCAAGGGGATTTTTTTTATTTTAGAAGCTGTGCCGGCACAGGGCCACCAGGCAACTGGGCCATGGCGACCCCGAGCCTTTGTTCGCTCAGGATTATATAGCACTAGTGGGCAGGGAAGCAGCAAGTGAGGTATACAGAAGCCAATCGCGTATGTTAGTTGGGCTGACACTTGAAGGGATAGGACAGTTTATATTGTCCCTTACAATAATTGGATGGTGCAGGGATTGGGGAGGGGGAATTCCTGGAGCCCCCCCCCCCCCCCCCCCGTGTTCTGAGAACAGGTGGTCTCAGTTGTAAATCTTATCTAGGCTGCTAGGCACTTAGGGGGCAGGGGCTTCCTGTGCTGAGGGGTTGTAACCATGTTAACTCTTAATGGCCCTTGCGGCCAGTGAGTTTGAATGGTGGGGGTTGGTATCTTAACTCTAGGCCCTAACATTAGCAGGGGTGGAGGTGGAGTAGCAGGACCAGGCACCAGGATGGTGGGGTGTGAAAAACCCAAACCGAAGCAAAGCAAACAAAAAGCATGCTGTCTATAAACTTCTGTTAAAGTTCTGCTTGCATTACTACATGTATGTGAGAAATGTTTATGCATATAGATGAATACAAATTTTGAACGTTCTAGGCAAAAATGAAATGACCGTCTCTGGCTGATAGACTTGGGGTCATCGCACCCCTCCCTGGTTACCCCCAGGCAGGACTCCTGTGTCTAGGTCCTGAGATGCTGGGGGCAAGATTCGTGAAGAGCTTGGTCTGTGGACTCACCCCAACCCCCACCTGCCCCGTGTCCCTGGACCAATTGCTCCTCTGGCTGCGTCCCTCTCCTCTGTAAGATGCTGGTGGGGTGTGGCGCCCCCAGCGAGGCACCAGGGAAGGTTTACAGAGCTGGTGTCAGGCCTACCTCTGCTTGCAGCCTGTGGGTAGTGAGGGCCTAGGAAAGCCAGTGTCGCTGTCACCTGTGGAGGGCCGTAAGATAATGAACGTGGATTGTTATGTAATGAAGACATGTCCAGCATGGAGCAAAATCACTACCCTTAGTGCAACGAGGCATCGAGGCACCCATGCTGAGGCGAGGTGAGCTTTGGCCAGCACCATCTTGACCCCCATAAAGCCGTGCCAGCTTCTGGCCTGCTCTGGCCACACTGTTGGGGTGCACACCTGGCTCCCCAGATCCTCGCAGCTCTGATCTTGGGCAAGAGCAGCGAGGCTCTTCAGGGGCGATCAAGACTTAAAACTGTGGTGTCAGTTGGGCGTGGTGGCGCAGGCCTGTAATCCCAGCACTCGGGAGGCTGAGGTAGGAGGATTGTTGTGAGTTCAAGACCAGCCTGAGCTACAAAGTGAGCTTAAGGCCCTGTCTCAAAAAAGACAAAAAACAAACAACAACAACAAAAAAAACTCTGGTGTCTCAGCCCCTGCATGGTAATGGGGCGTGAGGATCACCTGATGACCCCAGGGCTTCTCTGCCAGAAGCACTGATCTCTGCCTAGCAAGGAAGTTTCACAGGAGAACTGGAATTCCTAAACTAAAGGTAGAGGGCTGGGGAGATGGCTCCGTGGAATAATCACTTCCCTGGCAAGAATAAGGGCCTGAGTTCAATCCCCAGTTCCACAAAAAAAAAAAAAAAAACCCAAAACAAAAATACAACCTAAACTAAAAGTAGCCCATGACTCAAAGTTCAACCACTGAACAGTCCACTGAAACACTGGCCTAGGAAATCGGCGTCCATGCAGAACCCCGGGGTGCACCTACTGCTGTGTTAGCTTCAGGCGCTTCACACACGGATGGTGCTGGCTCACCGGCTGGCTGTGACGTCCACTACTGCTGTGTAGAGATCAAAACTCTTCATGAGGGAACGTTGCAAGTATATACAGAGTAAGCAGAGTGCGGTGGCTTCCTGGACCCCTGTCACCCGGCATCACCAGGTGGACATGAAGTCACCCTGCGCCCTGCTGTCAGCGTGGCTTGCGATCCTGTTGTGCATGGGGTCACTCTGCAGACTGTGACGTGTGCACTTGAGCCATGCAGCCAGCCTGAGAGCCCTTGGGCCGACCGCCACGGACAGTGTTTCTTTCCTGAGCTACTTCCTCTGCCCTTGTTGGGACCAGGGAGGCCCTGAGTCCTGTGCTGTCACCTGTCCCTCTGCTGGATGCCTCTTCTCTGCCTTTCAGCTTTTCCTGCTTTAAGGTACCAATAGCTGGCCAAGAACCAAAGACAGGAAATGGAATATTCCAGAAATCGTTCCTGAGTTGTACGCGGCACACCATCCCAACTGTGTGATGAAATCTCGCGCTGCCCTGCTCTGTCCTATGTGTCCTTGGGTTCCTCAGACCCGCTCTGCACGTGCCACCTGCCTGTTGGTCACTTACGAGCTGTCTTGGCTGTGGGTAGACTTGGCCACCAACCAACACCGGCTGGCGTGGTGCCCATGGTGTTCATGTAACCACACCCATCTAATAGTGGCTCAGAACGCAAGAACAGCGATGCATATTATTAATGCATATTTTTCTTGTTTTGGGCTTTTTTGATAAAAAAAAGGTCCTCTTCCCACCTGTCTCCTGATTGCTGGGGTGACAAGTGTAATCTGTCCACACCTGGTTACCATTATTCTACTTTATTATTCATTATTGTTGTTAATCTCATACTCTAGCTAATTTATAAATTAAACTTTAAGCCAGGTGTGGTGGTGCAAACCTGTAATCCCAGCACTTGGAAGGCTAAGGCAGGAGAATTGTTTTGAGTTTGAGGCCACAGCCTGGGCAACAAAGTGAGCTCAAGGTCAGCCTGAAGTGCACAGGGAGACCCTGTCTCAAAAGACAAACATGAATAAATAATAAAAATAAATTAAACTTTATTATAGGCACTATGTAGATATAGGGAAAACCATTCATGCAGGGCCGGTACTCTGTGAGTTCGGGGTCCCTGGGGACCTTGCTTGCACTCCCTGTGGGCGAGGGAGATTGCTGCACGTAAATATGCTGCGCTGGGCTTCCCGATGCGCCAGCGGTGGGGTGCTGCTGGCTTTGGGCCACAACGTCCACGAATGTTGGCATGCAGGCTCCCTGTGGGCATGCGTTTACCTCTTTCTGTGCGGGCACCCAAATGTGGCCTTGCAGGGCCACATGGCTTCCCGGTGCTGAGAGGTTTACAACTGCCGTTGCCTTCCAAAGCGGCTGGGCCACCTGCGTCTCCCCTGTGCTGGACGGATGCTCCTGGACCACATGCTGGCCGACACCTGTGGGCAGAGCCAGGCACTTGCCCTTGCTGTGCCTGTGGATGTGCCGACATCCTCACCGGGATTCCAGAACACTCCATGACACTTGTGGACCTCCTGTGTCTCTGTTTCTTTGTGCTTCTCTTTCACTTTTCCCACTGAGTGGGAATGGGTGGAAAGGGAGGGTAGGGATAGGGTGCTCTCAGGAGTGTCTGGGTCACATGTCAGGGGCTGGGAAGCCGGGACAGGCCTGGCCCTTTGCTCCATCTTTGCACTCCATGGAGCTTGCGGCACTGCTCTGGGCCAAAGCGTGTCTCAACCTCTGCTCCCACAGATATCGGCCCAGTGACGCTCACGGCGGACCCTGTAGTGTTCCAGAAGGAGCTTCGAGAACTCTACGTGCAGGTGGGCTGCCCCAGCCCCTGCTGTGGCCTGTGCTTTTGTCCTTCCCAGTCTATGACAGAAACCAGGTTTTTGGCCTTTCCCATGCCCCACCCCAAGCCACCTGGGGACCAAGATGGTGGCTTCCTCCTCCATGACTTCCCCTTACCTTGGTGGGGTCTGCACCCAGCGTGGGGCCCTGGAGAGCTGTACCCAATGGGCTCCTTCCCTCCTGAGCCCTGTACCTGGCACCTACAGCTTATTAATTGATGAGTAAAGGAGAGGGGCGAGGGGGGAAGCATTTGTACCCAGTCGAGGGCATTGAGGTGAAAGCCTAGCTCTTTCAGGGACCCAGAGGGCCTTGCTTGGAGGACAGGAAGAAGCGTCTGCTGAAAACCCTATGTGCAAACCCTGCACCGCCACTGGGAGTGCAGGCGTGGGGATGGGCTGAGGTGTACTGGGGTGATGCCAGGGTGGGTTGTGGCCACTTTTCTCTTGCCCTTTGCACCTGCATCTGTTAAGCTGTGGGCAGTGAGTGGCTTCTTGGGGCTCTGCTGGCCGTTCCCATGGCCCACCCCAAGCACGTGCCATGCTGGTAACTAAATATGCGGGCAAAACTTCCTTGTGTCACGTTGCCCTCCCGCGCCAGGGTCCACAGGGCAGGACCGTGTCACTCCGCATGGCGCATGCGTGAGATGAAACCTGGGCCCAAGCAGGCCGGACGCTGAGCTGCTCCTCTGGGAGGGAGAAAAGGGTGCAAGGCTGAGCCTGGCTGGGTGGAGCCAAGGCCCTGTGCAGGGACCCCTCAGCCCTGGGTTCCGGAGGTGTCTCCAGGTGCCTGGTCTGAGGAGGCAGTACCGCTGCTGACTCTCTCTTTCTCTCTCTCTCTCCTCTCTCTCTCTCCTCTCTCTCTTCTCTCTTCTCTCTCTCTCTCCCCCCCATCCAGGGAGGTGGCGACTGCCCTGAGATGAGCGTGGGAGCCATCAAGGCTGCAGTGGAGGTCGCCAACCCGGGCTCCTACATCTACGTCTTCTCCGATGCCCGCGCTAAGGACTATCACAAGAAGGATGAGCTGCTGCGGCTCCTGCAGCTGAAGCAGTCGCAGGTGAGCGCAGGCCGGGCCTCCAGCCTGGGAGCTTGAGTGGGGGCCTGCCCTCCTGCCAGCCTGGCTCCTAGCAAGGCCCCCGCAGCCCCATCCCACGCACCTGTGGAGTTAGCGCCTTCTGTTTTTGACACCTCCGTTCCCATCCCTGGCTCCGCCCACACTGTCCCAGGGCTCAGAAGAGGTTGGGCATTTCTGCCCTGCAGCCTTGGGATGCACCAGAATGAAGCAACTCCACACCCTGCTGCTGAGCTGTAAATTTACTCTCCTTCGTTTAGTAGCTACTGTGTGTGTAGCCCATGGGAGCATTCGCCCTGCCTTGCCTCAAGGTCCCAACACCGCAGGCCTAGCCGCTCGCTCCATCCTGTGGGTGGTGGCCGGGGGAAGACGGCCGCACGTCCGTATTGCAGGTGGTCTTTGTGCTGACCGGCGACTGTGGTGACCGCACCCACCCCGGCTACCTGGCCTACGAGGAGATCGCCTCCACCAGCTCGGGGCAGGTTTTCCACCTGGACAAGCAGCAAGTGGCAGAGGTGAGTGAGGGCGCTGGCGTCCAGCACCCCGTAGGGCTGAGCAGTGCGATCTAGTGTGGTGCGGGAGGCCCCCAGCTGGAATGCGGCTGTGCACTCTCCCACACCTCCCACCCAGCCCGAAGCTTGTGCTTTGGGTCTTCTGCACAAAACTACAGTTACAGAGGCTGAGGCTTTTCTGACTGTGTGGCCCTGGGAAACTGAGGCAGGAGGATCTCAAATTTAAACCCAGCATGGCAAACTCAGGAAGACCTTGTCTCAAAAAAAACAAAAAAAAAAATAACCCCAAAGCAGTGCAATGGGTGGGGTGGGGCTGAAGATTTGGCCCAGCGCAAGAGGGCTGTCTCCCGTACTCTGTGCAGCCCTCTCGGGCCTCTTCTCTCCTCCCTGCACTGTCTGAGTCTCCCCTGACCGGCTGCTCCTCCTTCCGGGGGCCTTGGCGCACCCTGCTGTTCCTCCAGGTCCGCCTGCCGGGCTTCTCTCAGCCTCCACCTTCCCGTGGAAGCGATCTTCCATTTCCCGTGCACCTCAAGTCTCCTCCTACACTCTCTCCCACTCCCAGCTCTGCTTTGCATAATTGCCGTTTTGTGTTTCTGTGATCAGGTCCCTGTTCCGGGTCTGGGAGCCCCTGCTGAGGGCTGGGCCGTGTGGGTCCCATTTTCCACCAAAGTAGCAGGTGCTAGAGAAATAGCGGACAGTGGAGCTGTGTCCCTGCTGCCTGGAGACCCTGGAGGGGCCCTGGGAAGAAGGGGGAAGGTGTGAGGCCGGCTGGGGTGGGGGAGGGGCCGGGCTGCTGTGGCCCTCGGGAAAGGTTTCTCCTGCTGTGTATTTATGAGCTGCAGCTTTCCAGGGCTGTGTTTAGATTAGCGTGCCTTCACTCCCAGATGACAGATGGCGTTTACGGTTCCGGTGACACATTCAGCTTCTTTTGGCGTGTCAGTCTGCCCTGGCCTTGAGCCCCAAGGGAGGGTGGGAGGTATCTCAGAGCGTTTCACGGAGCGGACTGACGATGGCTCAGGAGCTCGCTTTTGGAGAGGCCTCGCTCCTGACCAACTGTCTGGGAACCAGTTTCCTGCCAAGAGCAGGTCAGACACAGGGTGGCCACGGGCGCTGGAGAACAGCGCATAGGCAGAGAGCACACCTGGGCCCTGCGTGGTGCAGCCTTCTGCCGTGGGTGCTGGGTGGGCAGCGCGGCTGCCTCAGTGGGACCCCGGTGGCCTGGCCTGGCTGCACCCGGGAGGGGCTGGATTCGCTCCTTCCTGGATGCGTTCGTTAGCTTAATGCCTTGGCCGGGGCTCCTTCCAGATGTTCCCAGACATGTGGCCCGCCTGGGAACACGGCTGGCAGCCAGGGCTGCTGTGCCACCCCACCCCCACCACTACAGGGGAGCTGTGTCCTCCCAGCGACGCCAGCTGGCAGAGGTTTCCTCAGAAGTGCACAGGTCTCTGAGCCGGGCTGTGCGGTGGGCCTGTGACCCTGGGTCCGACACTGCCCCAGTCGATGCATCTCACACATTGCTCTCCCTCCTTGTGCATCAGCGGCGCGGTGGCCTGAGGTGACGCCGTAGAGCAGGCCTGGTCAGTGCTCTGCAGCAGCGAGCCGGGCCCGGGAGCCCCTCGGGGTTCCAGAATAACTAAGGGGAGGTGGAGGCCAGGACGCCACCCTCACGCAGATGGGGACCATGGTGGAGGCGGGCAGTGTGGCCTCCAGTCCCATCCCAAAGGCGGGGATTTACGGAGGCCTGAGGTAGCCTGTGGCTTTGCCCAGCACACCTGGCTCAGTGCGCTTTCTCTGGGCCTGGGATTGTTGAGGCGGTGAGGGGAGTGGGCAGGGGCAGTAGAGCCAGGCCACCCACCATCCTGCAGCAGCCCCCTTCCTGGGCCAGGGAAGTCCCCTCTCTTCCAGGAGAGCAAGGGCCTTTCACTCTCCTACATGTCCCTGGTGTCCCGCATTTCCCACCTCAGCATGGTCAATGCTGGGGGCTGTCGCCCTTCAGGACCCAGCATAGCAGACACAGATGCCAAGTTGCTTCAGTTTTGCACGTTAGACTAGGGAGAGGCCACTGCTTTCTAGGATGTTTGGGCCAGGGTGGGGGCGGGGAGGTTCCCACCGGGTGGTTCTGATTAAGGGACCAGGAGGTGACCTCATCCTGGACCTCTCAGAGCCCAGCAGTGGTGGAGTGTTTGAGGCCTGGGGTGGGGACAAGATGTGGCTAGCTTCTGGTCAGAGCCCTGTCTCCTGCCTGCTGGGGGCCTTTGAACACAGTGCTGACAAAAAACCTCCTCAGTTTCCCTGTGGAGGAGTGGCCAGGACGGGAGGAGACAGGCTGGGTAAGAGTTAATAAAGGCCAAGCTACCTGTGTTTCCAAGAGGCCAAAAGATTTCCCTGGTTCCACGCAAGCCCCCCAGGAAGAAGAGATTTCCCTAGAAAAGACTGGAGCCATTGTCTGGGGTGCCTTCCGGCCCAGCGCCAAGGCCCTGGAACTAGAGTCTCTCCTTGCCCCACTGCTCCAGGCTCCTGGAGCGTGCTCTGGTCCTTGGTTTTCTGATCCTGGGCCCTGAGGCCCATTCGGCCTCCTGATCCCCCTCCCATCTCCTCAGCCGCCCTGGCCGTCAGGGGTCCTGGAAACGGCCTCTAGGGATGATTTATCCCATGAGGGGCCCAGCAGCAGCCATCTGGCCAGGCATCAGCGCCAGATTTTTTCGTTCCTTCCCCATTAGCGACCAGGAGAGGAGCCCAGCAACGTCTCCCAGGCCCCACGGCCCATTAACATCTGGAAACCATTGACTTTGCCAAATAAACACTGTGCTTGCTTAACAGAGGCCGGGTGCCTTGGAGGCTCCCAGATCCCACCTCGGAGCCCTGGGGGCAGCACAGGGTCCAGAGGCCTTGCCTCCCAGGCGTGGCCCTACAGGGTGTCTGGCCTTGCGGGGGACAAGCGCAGGGTGGCCACCCGCTCGGGGCAGGCCTCATCGTGGGCAGAGGGGTTGGCAGTTGCTCGCCCCATCACTCTCCATGGTTCGGTAGCCGGAGCTGCGGGGCATCTTTCTCCGCAAGGGCTTCTTCAAGCAAGCTCGTCAGGGCAGTTGCAACACAGTAGCGGGTGTGACTTGATTGGTGATTGTCGCCTGAGGCTGGCGACACAGCCCAGCTGCTTTGCCCAGTTACAGTCCCCCCCTGGCCTCTGACAAGGCCTGGCCCTGGCAAGGGACAGGGGTCACTGAGCTGCTTCTCGGCTGTCAAGGGGCGTCACCCCCCTTGCCCGCTCCTGCTGGCCTCTCCATCTGTAGTCTCTTAGCTACAGTTTGCCTTCAGCCCGTCTCCACAGGGACCAAGAGCTTGTCCCTGCCCCTTGGCCAAGACAGGTGGGAACTTTACAAGAAACACATCATTTAGAGACCTAGGCAGAAGCAAGACTGGAGTAGTGCCAGTTTTAAAAACTTGAGTTTTCAGGATACTGAATTCTTATCCTGTGATAATTGAAATCTCACCACATGTGTTTCGGCTCAGCATGAACAAAACACATGCATTTTGTAAATCTCAGACAACTCTTCCAATTTCCTTCTTTCCCCCTTGCCTTCCATGCAGGCTCATAAGGTAGGCAGAGCTGGAGGATTTAGAGCCAGGATGGCCACTAGCTAACATGCAAGACACCACTGTCGAAGCCTGTACCCGTGGCAGACACTGCTAATCAATCATGGAATTTTTCCTGTGGAGGCTAAATGTGGTTATGCTGTTAAGTCCAGAGACGGGGCGCGGAAGGAAGGACACCAAGAGTCGAGGCCTTGTGAAAATTCTGGGGTTTATTTTAGAAGCTATGCTGGCATAGGGTCCCCAGGCAACTGGGCCACGGCGACCCGAACCTTTGTTCACTCAGGATTATATAGCACCGGTGGGCAGGGAAGCAGCAAGCAAGGTATACAGAAGCCAATCGCATATGTTAGTTGGGCTGACACTAAAAGGGGATAGGACAGTTTATGTTGTCCCTTACAATAATTGGATGGTGCAGGGATCGGGGAGGGGGGGAATTCCTGTAGGGGCTCCGGAATTCCTGGGGTGGGGGGGTGGCATTCCGAGAGCAGATGGTCTCGGTTGTAAATCTT
>PVKA01002316.1:0-11668 GCA_004027165.1 Ctenomys sociabilis | reverse complement strand
CTTCCTGTGCTGTAGGGTGGTATAATCTTATCTATGCTGCTAGGCATGTAGGGGGTATAGGGGGCAGGGGCTTCTTGTGCTAAGGGGTTGTAACCCTGTTAACCCTTAATGGCCCTTGCGGCCAGTGAGTTTGAATGGTGGGGGTTGGTATCTTAACTCTAGGCCCTAACAATGCATCTCTCCTGCAAACAGTATTCCAGGCTGGGAATTATAGCTCAGCAGGAACAAGCACCTGCCTGGCAAGTGCAAGGTCCTGAGTTCGATTCCAGTACAAAAAAAAAAAAAAAAAGGTAATGACCAGTATTCTAGAAAACCACTTGCAGTTAAATACAATGGGTGAGCAGTTGTATACCATTGTGCTTGCTTGTTTTTGTGTGTATTAGAGCCATGGCATATTTGTCATTTTCAAATGACTTTTATTTTAGGAACACTTTTTTCTTTTGTGGAACCAGGCATTGAACTCAGGCCCTTGCACTTGCCAGGGAAGCACTTATTCCACTGAGCCATCTCCCCAGCCCCCAAATGACTTTTATTTTAAAAATTATTATGAAAAATTCCAAAGATATAGAAAAGTAAAAAGAACATACCTACCAACTAGACAGAACAACTGCTAACATTTTTGCCCCACTTGGTTTAACTACCTATATGCTAAAAGCATACCTATATGCTTTTTTTTTGAGGGGAGTCAGTCTCAGGGCCTTCACCCTGAGCTGCATCTCAAGCCTTTTTCACGAAGTCATCAAGTGGCCCATGCTGGGCTTGAACTTGCAGTCCTCCTTCCTCAGCCTCCTGCAGCACCGGAATTTGTGAAACTAAAATATGACGTAGTAAATTAATCATGGTTTTCCCCAGTACCATCTGGTACCTGGCCACATTTGGATTTCAATGCATCTTTGACAGCAGTTTTCATCCCATGCGTGTTGGTCTGTTTGTTCTGTCTAAAGAGTCCCTGTGACCCTGGAGCCAGCTGCCCTTCCTCTTCTGGCGACGCATGGTGTTGAAGAGGCCTTGCCTTGTGCTGTGTCCCAGGCCCCGGAATGCCCTGGGCCTTTCCTTGTGGCGTTACCCTTTTCCTCTGCTCCTCCTCATCTCTGGAGCGGGTGAGCTTCAGGCCGGGTCAGACAACGGCTCACGCTGTTGCTGTGTGTGCTCGTGTCTCATGGCCCCACTGATAGTGTGCGCAGTGGGTTGGGCGGTGCCAGCCAGCTCCTGCCGAGAGCCTGTGTCTCTCCCCCTTCGTGACTCAGGTCATCTGTGGCGCAAGGCTGCGGCTCCTCGTGGACATCCAGTTCCCTGCCCACCTTCCTTCTAATGGCTTTAGTGTCCACTGAGGAACCTGGCCTGAAGTGATGATTTCAGGAGGGGTTGCGAAATACCAATTTCCTACTTGCCTCATCCCGTCCACATTTACCACGGGCTTCCTTCCAGGGAGAGCGTCCGCTTGTCAGAAGGGCTGGTCTAGTTTTTCTGAAGCTCAATTCCTGCTGGAAAGCCAGGAGCCATGCTGAGTCCTTTCTCTGGAATTAGGAGGTCACTTGCCGTGGGGACAGGCGAGCGAGGCTTTGTGGTCTCGAGGTTTTCTTTGTCTCATCTGAGCACCGTTTGGGGACACGGATTGTATAATGCAGCATGTTTCAATTGTTTTTCTCTTTCGGGGCTCAGTGCATTCCAGATTTAGCCAGCGAGAGTGACTCGGGCTGGTTCCTACATCCTTTCGCTTTGTCCTTGTCTGTCTTTGAGAGCATCTTGTTTTGTGGGACAACTAATTCTCTTGGTTGGCCCGATAAATCCCCTGCCCTAAACCTAAATTGCCCATCTTTTTTAAATTTTTTTTTCTTTCTCCTTTTTGAGACAGGGTCTCACTATGCAGTTCAGGCTGGCCTTGAACTCACTTTGTAGCCCAAACTGGTCTTGAACTCATAACGATCCTCCTGCCTCAGCCTCTATGCCCAGCTACTCATTTTTTAATTGAGTCCCAAAGGAGCATATTTTGAAAAGTACTAATGGCCACCACTGTGCTAGGATTTATGGACAGCACTGCTGATCTGTCTGTCTATCTGTCTGTCTGTCTGTCTGTCTGTCTGTCTATCTGTCTATCTATCATATCTCTCTGCCTGTTTATCATATCTACCTATAATCTATATCTATCCATATATCATCTATATCTGTCCATCTATCCACCTAAGGTGATCTATATTTATATTTATCTGATATATCTATATCTATACATTTCTATTTATCTATGTGTTTTATATTGATATTTCCAGTTCAAATTTCACATTGCAGATTTTTTAACTTATTTTATTTCATGGTAAACCTGTAACTTTCTCTTACATTTTGTTAGGAGAGAAAATTTTGATTCAGAAAAGGCTGCAGCCACACATGGAGGTGCACACATATAAGTGCAGCACTCAGGAGGCTGAGGCAGGACGGCTGTGAGTTTGAGTCCAGCCTGGGCCACACTGTAAGTTTGAGGCCCTGCTGGGCTAGACAGTGAGACTATCACAAACAAACAAACATTGCCATCTTTACTTACTTTATTCTATAAGAGATACAGTTTAAAAATTGCTGTATTGAAGCTGGCCTGATAGCTCAGCAGACTAATGTGCCTGCTCAGGCAGAGCACAGCGGCTGAGGTTTGAGCCCCAGTGTGCTGGGTCGGCCCCACCCCTGGGGTGCGCGGAGGTGGCAATTGAGACTGGGCATGGCGGGGAGCGCCTGCAATCCCAGCACTAGGGAGGCTGGAAACAGGAGACTCACTACAAGTTCGATCTACATAGTAAGACCCTGTAGACCCTGTCCTAACTACAGAAAAAAAATTGCTGTATTGATTGTCTTTCCAACTTTTTTTTTTTAATGTATTTGGTACAGGGTCTCCCTGTGCGGCTCGAGTTTGGAGCGATCCTCCTGTTTCCAGCCTCCCCAGGGTTGGGATTACAGGTGTGCGCCCCACGCAAGCATGCAGTCCTGGGGACCCAGCTCTGGTCCCCGCACTGGCCTAAGCAGGCGCTTGGTCTGCTGAGGTGCTTTGCAGTCCCTGTCCTTCCAGCTTTAAACTACTGAGAAATGCTTCTTGGCAATCCATTTTTTTGTTGTTGTTTATAGTCAAGTAAACCGAGTTAAAAAACAAAACAAAACAACCTGCAATGTGAAATTTGAATTGGAAATGTCAGTATAAATCAGAGAAATAGATAAGTAAAAGTAAGGGAGAAGAGAAGGAGGAGGGACACGGGACAGGGAGGGCATCTGCAGAGGGCCGGGCCCTGCTCACCCTCTCTCTCTTAGCTGACCCCTTGATTCAGGCTGTGCTCCTGCAGCTGGAGAGGCCAAGAGGGTGACAGTGTCCCAGCCAGGCACGAGCGAGCAGGCGTGAGTGAGCTGGATACCACTGTGCCACCCAAAGTCCACGTGCTGGCGTGGCTTGCAGCTAGCTGCGGACCTGGCCGGGGGTCAGACGCGGCCAGATAGAGAGCAGGGCACCCATCCCTGCAGGTGCTGAAGTGGGTGGAGTCGGCGATCCAGGCCTCCAAGGTGCACCTGCTGTCCACAGACCATGAGGTGGGAGGGGAGCACACCTGGGGACTTCCTTTCGACGCCAGCCTGAAGGAGGTCACCATCTCCCTGAGTGGGCCGGGGCCTGAGATTGAAGTCCGAGACCCGCTGGGTATGTGCTGCTCTGGGGCCAGCCTCCTCGGCAGAAAACCTGGGATGGGACAGAGACACAGACTTGGGGGCCAAGGCTCTGCGGATCCTGAGGTGGGGGACACAGGGAGCAGAGGGGCGCGGGGGGGGAGGCAGGAAGGCAGGAATTAAAATAGGCGCTACTGGGGCTGGGGAGATAGCTCAGTGGCGTAAGCACCTGCCTGATAAGTGCAAGGTCCTGAGTTTGGTCCCTGGTACTGCAAAAACAAAACAAAACAAAAAAATAAAATAGGAGCCACTCTCAGCAGTTCCTGGGGACTCCGCGGCCAGCATGGGTGGGTGTGGGAGCCTGGCACCCCAGGGCTGAGTGGAGCTGAGAAGGACTGGGGCTTCCACAGGGCGGATCCTCCAGAAGGATGAGGGTCTCCACGTGCTGCTCAGCATTCCCGACTCAGCCAAGGTGGTAGCCTTTAAGCCCGAGCACCCCGGGCTGTGGTCCATCAAGGTAGGGGCCCTGGTGGGGTGGGGGTGGCAACAGGGGGCCTGGGCGTGGGTGGGGCTGATGGCATAGCAGCGGGAGTCCAGGTCCAAGGATGGCAGAGTGTTCTGCTTGCAGGGCAAGCAGAGTGGTGGGTGTGGGAGCAATCAAAGACTTGGAGAAACCACTCCAGGGCCCTGAGGAGCTGTCCAAGATGGCTTGGGCTTGAACCTGAGGAGTGTGTAAAAAGTAGCCAGGGTGACTGTCAGGGATGGCAGGGCACCTGCAGGACCAGGAGGCCGGGAGCCAGGGCCTGAAGGCTGCCTTGGCCCCAGGGAGGCCCCATCCTGCTGGAGTGGGCTGTGGCTTCTGGATGGCATGAGCACCTGCTCCCCACTGGGTCTAGGACTGTGGTAGGAGGCAAAGGAAGGGCAGCAGTGCACTCCCTCAGTCTTCAGAACTTTGAGCATCTTTGAGCCCCGAGTTCTAATGCCACAATGATGGTGAGGATGGAGTTAGAGGCAGAGGGAAGACAGGGCCTGCTGACACTGGGGGCTGGAGGGCTAAATGGCAGAGGCTTTGAGAGAGAGCTTGGGGTGTCAGCAGGGCTTATGCTCCTGTGCCGGGTGGGGACAGGTGAGCCGCCACATCCCCAAAGGCAGGAGATCCGGAGCTGCGGCTGTGGGGCCAGTGGCCACCTTGGTGGCCTCATGCCCCAGAGCTGGGTGCTGGAGGCTGACTCTCTGGTACCACACGGGCCTACAGGTCTACAGCAGTGGCCGCCACTCAGTGAGGATCACGGGCATCAGCGACATCGACTTCCAGGCAGGCTTCTCCACGCAGCCCTCTCTGGACCTCAACCATACCATCGAGTGGCCCTTGGAAGGTACGGTGCCCCTGACCACGCAGATGCTGTGACCGACCGGCATGGAGCCTGCGAGTTGAGGCTTGATCCCCCAGTCCATGTGCTGTACCAGTAGGGATCAAAATATGAATGAGGTTTAAATTTTTAAAGATTTATTATGGTAAAAGACACATGGCTATGGAGCCCCTTCAAATCCTCCCCCTCACACTGAACGCACTGATCCCATCTTCCTTGTCACTTTCTGCGGCAGCTCTGGAGTCCTCTTCCCTGAGGGTCTGTGTGAGGTATAATAAAAAATTCAGTGAGCACTGCTCTCGGCAGTGTCCTGTGGAGAGGCAGCTTGCAAAGGCGCAGTGCTGCGTCCCCATCCACCCTTGTCACCAGATCTGGCACCGCATGACTGCTGGCTCTTCCCCGAAGTCAACATGACCATGAGGGACGGGCGTTTTAAATTGATCCAGGCCATTCAGTCGGCCACAGTAGCACAACTGAGAAACCTGGAGAGGGAATTTCTAGAGCTGCTGTGGAAAGTGGCAAGGACGATAGGATTGGTGAGTTCGAAGCAAGAGGCAGGGTTTCAGGAGGATCAGTAGCAGTGTGTCTTTTACTGTGATAAAATTTTTAAACCCTTAAATACATGCTATTTTTCAATCACATCTTGAACCTGAGTGCCAAGCCAGTGACATTGACCTTCAGGGCACCTTCTTGGCCACAGAGGCCTCCAGGACCCTTGTGTTAGCTCACATCCCCGGCAGCCTCCTAGGCTCTCCGATGAGCACAGCACTTGCTCTGTGACAGAACAGGTACCTGCGAGCTGATGGCTCCCTGGGAAAGAGACTGCAGCTTGCTCTGAAGGGTGAGCATCCAGGGCGACAGCTGGATGCTCCCTAGGCAGGTGGCAGCTGGCAGAGCCTTGAGGACATGGGAGCTGGAGGCTCAGTTTTCGAAATGGAAGCCACCTCCAGGGACTGAGGAGACCCGTGGTCCTGGGTGGCTCCTCTGGGAAACCAGATCCTGCGCCATCAGGGGGGGCTCAGGCTCCCTGGGCTCCAGAAAATGCCACCTGGTGGCTACCTTACAGTTTAGAAAATGTGGCCCCTTGCCGTGGCCATTCAGAGGGTGGGGTCTGCTCAGAAGAGAAGCCGGGAGTGTCTGGGACCAGATGGGGCCACTCTGGATGGCTGAGAGGTGGCCTAACAGTGCATGCCAGACCCTCGGGGTTTCCTTTCGTGCCTGGTGTTGGTCATTTTCAACATCTCTGGGCTTCCCTGCCAGCACCAGCAGAAACAGCCTAGCATGAAATGAGCTGAGAACCGTTGCGTGTTTGCTTTGCCAGTAGCAGGAAGGGGTAGAAGCAGGGAAATGGAGACTCCTCTAAAGCCAGGAGAGCACAGAGGTTCTGAACGCAGTGCAGATCGGGGTCTGAAAGCGAAGTCATCCCCGGGCTGGCCCCCAGTGGGAGTGGGTGAAAGGCGATCCCCAGGGGACCTCCTTGGGGATCTTATGATCAAGATGGAGATGAAGACAGCTTTTAAAAGGAGAGAGACAGCAAGGCAGTTGCAAATGCTGACGTGATGGGAACTTGGCCCCAGTGCTGGGGATCCTGGGGCCCGGAGAGGTCTGCGGCTAATGTTACAGGGGCTGTCTGGCCTCAGGGAGCAGCTGCCACAAGCTGTTGGTTGACTTGCATGAGACAAGACCTGGAGGGCCATGCTAGCTCTTGGGAGGCAGCAGGACTTCTCCCTGATCTGCCCTAGGCCCTCCGAGTCCTGGCAGAAGGTGTAGGCATTCGAGGGTGCTATCGCCTGCACCTGTCTACTCCTGAGGATCTTTGAGAGACAACAAAAACAACTGTGTGAAAAGGAGGGACTTGGCTGAGTTCCAGATCATCTGAGGAAATGATGAAGCCCAACTCCAGTTCTGTCTCCGGGGGAGCCGTGGAATCTGGCTCCATTTGCATCGGGCTAGGGAAAGAGGACAGACAAAAGCTGAGCCAGGGACAAGCTGGGGGCGGGGAGTCCCTCAGCTGGGCGTTCATCTGCTCCAAGTCTCTCCCTGAGGTCGGTCTGATGGCCGCTAATGCCAGGGGCTTTCCTGGTCCCGAGGGCCAGGTCCGTAGGGTGTGACAGCTGCAGTGTGGGCGGCGCTGGCGTTTCAGGACCACGGACAGCAGCACGCTCCCTTGGTGGACTTCAGCCTCCAGCGCGAGTGGGATGGGAGGGGCAGAGGCGGGGCGGGGCGGGTGCGCACCCAGCAGGTGGGTCCCTGAGGTGTGGCCCGGGTCCAGCCCCTCACTCTGCTCTCCCCTGCCCTGCAGGCGTCCCCATCTCCCTGGTGATCAACTCCACTGGCCTGCGGGCACCTGGCCGCCTGGACTCCGTGGAGCTCACGCACAACTCGGGGCGGCCCCTCCTGACTCTGCCCGTGCATCCCCTCTCCAATGGGTCCGCTTCTCAGCTGTGGGCCGGGCCGCCCTTTCAGGCCCCCAAAGAGCGCTTCTACCTCAAAGTGAAGGGCAAAGACCCCGAGGGAAATTCCCTCCTCCGCGTCTCTGGGGTTTCCTACAGTGGGCTGGCTCCAGGCAAGTGGTGGGCTTTTTTGTTCCCCAGCTCCTGGGGACCTGTTCCTTCCTGGGTGTCTGTCCTGGTTACATTAGGTTAGGAAATGTTTGCTCATCAAGCTTCTCTGGGCAGTTATTTCCTGTCAGACACTGTGCTAAGTACTCAGGTGCTCCACGTAAGGCTCTTAGTTCAGAGGTTTAAAAGGTTCATCTGCCCATCCATTTCTCTATTCACCCACCAGTTATCCATCCATCCATCCATCCATCCTTCTACTCACTTACTTGTCTATGTATCTAACCAACCATCCATCCACCTATCCATTTACTCATCCACCCACTCACCCATGCACCCATCCATCCATCCATCCATCCACCTACCTAGGTATCATTCATGTATCCATCTCTCCATTATCTGTCATCTATCTACCTATCTATCATTTGCTTTTGGTAACCATACAACTATCCATCTGTCCACCTGCCATCCACCCACCCATCCACCCACCCACTCACTCAGCTACCGCCCCTCTACCCAACATTCATTTTCAATGTCCACCCTGTGCTTCTGGACACTGCATACACGGTAGGTGGCGGGGCAGATGTGGGTCCTCAGACTTCAGCAATCGTGGTCACCATTGTGACCCGGAGCCCAGGGACACTTATTCTAGTCATTGTGAGCACCTCCCTGAGCCAGTCCCGGGCCCAGCACCTGCAGGGTGCTGGCTCACTGCGCAGTTACTGCACGTCTTGTGGGGGGGTCCCTTTTTATAGATCTAGGCTCCTGGCCTCCAGCCTCCTTACTGGGCTGTCTTGCCTTTCTCCTGCCTGCTTTCCCCTTGTCCTGGAGGTGGGTGCCATTGCCCCCTGGAATTCTTTGGGCAGGAGTGGGGATTGGAGACCTCCCTGGTGGTGCCCTTCCTGGGCATCGAGGAGGAGGCTGCAGGAAGTGGGGAGAGAGCAGTTTCTCTCCCTGGGCTTCCGTGCAGACCCAGGAGGTGTTTTTTTTTTTTTTTTTTTTTTTTTTTTTTTTTTTTTTTTTTTTTTTTTTTTTTTTTTTTTTTTTTTTTTTTTTTTTTTTTTTTTTTGTCTTTTTGAGAGAGGGTCTCACTATGCAGTTCAGGCTGGCCTTAAGCTCACTTTGTAGCTCAGGCTGGTCTCGAACTCACAACAATCCTCCTACCTCAGCCTCCCGAGTGCTGGGATTACAGGCCTGCGCCACCACGCCTGGCTAGACCCAGGAGTTTGGGACTTAGCTTGGGTTGAATTTCCACCTCGGCTGGCGATGGGAAGAGGTGGGGTGGGCAGGCCTTCCTCCAGCCTTCCAGGGCTGGGGCGGAGGTCGTCTCAAGTAGGGAGCTCTGTGTGCAAGGAGCGGAGTGAATCTGGGGTCCCAGGGCCCTGGGAGCTGGCAGGACATGGGGGAGAGCATAATGGCTGGTGGGGTGCTGGCCTGGGTGGGTGAGCGGCAGCTGCTGTACCACAGCTGAGGATGTGGCTGCGAGGTCCGACACCCCTGTCCCCCTAGAGGTGGCAGGCAGCCTGGAGCATGACGTCACCGCAGCTGCCCTCCCCAGCCCAGGCTCAGAGGAGGTCTGGTGTTGTCTCACCCCTGGAGCATCTCTGTCCCCGCTCTGCCCTGGCGGACAGAAGGGTGCTGGAGTCTGCAGGGAATTGCTCAGAGCCCTCCCCCCTGCTGAGAGGAGCTGGAGCCACCCGAAGCCCTGGCTCTGGTGTGTGTGTGGGGGTCCCCAGGGACCCATCATCAGTTGAGAATCCCTTGAAGTCTTCCTTTTTATCTAATAATTTGTGTGAGTTTTGCCTTCCCAGCTCTTGCCAGCTGAGCTTATTTTGAAACAAGAAGTTTTTTCCCACCACAGGGCTGGGGAAAACTGACCCCCAGGCACAGAGGCACTGGCTCTGCCCCATTTGCCCTCATGGGATTCTGGATCAGCCTGGGAGCAGGATTCACACACGTCCCGGATGTCAGAACTGGTCCCAAAGATGGGGTGTGGATTGGTGAGGGCTGGTGGTGCATATCTGTCATCTCAGCACTCAGGAGGCTGAGGCAGGAGGATCACCTTGAGTTTGTGGCCAGCCTAGGCTACATAGTGAGTTCAAGGCCAGCCTGTACTACATAGGAAGACCCTGTTTGATAAAACAAAAACAAAAACACTCTAAAGAAACTTGAGCTGTGACTGGCTGGACAGGACCCGTATTGGTGACTGCAGGGTGGAGAGGCCAGGTCTCCAGCTCCTGGTCCAGCCCTTGGGGTCTCTGCGCCTCTGTACATAGCTAGGGCAGGCTGGGGCTGGCGGGCTCTGAACCCGGTCCTCCCTGCAGGTGCCCCCCTGGTTGGCATGCCCCCCAGGATCCACGGCTACCGGCAGCAGCCCTTGCTAGTCTCCTGCTCTGTGCACAGCACCGTCCCCTTCCGGCTGCAGCTTCACCGGGATGGGGTCCGGCTGGGCGAGGAGAGGCACTTCCTGTGAGTGACCGTACCATGGGACCCAGGGCCTGGAGAAGCTCAGGAGTGGGTGGCAGCAGGGGGACCAGGCTTAGGCCCTGTCTTTCTGGGCAGCCCAACCTGGGGACCTGTAGCATGACCGGGGTGGGGGAGAGTGGGGAAATCCCCACTCCTGCTGGGCCACTGACCCGGCCTTGTTGGCCTTCTTATCTCCTGGAAAGCGCAACCCACCCGTGTGGGGAGGAGGGGTCCTGCTGGGGCAGGCAGCAGGGGAGGCAGGAGTTCCTTGATGGACGATAGTGAGGGCCAGAGGGGACAAGGGCCTCGTGCTCACACGGCATGTGACAGAGTTTGTGTCATTGGCTAGCTGCCTCTTCTGCTTGGTCTCGGGAGGGATTGGGGTTCCTGAGGACTGGGTGCAGCTGGGGTCCTGACTGGGTTTGCTGGGATTGTGCCTCTGCCATTCACATTAGGGAGTCGGGGAACAGCAGCTGGGAGATCCCGCGGGCCTCCGAGGCTGAGGAGGGGATCTACGAGTGCACAGCGGTCAGCAGCACTGGGACTGGACGGGCCAGGGCGCAGATCGTCGTCACAGGTCTGTCCCGTGGGCCCTCTCTGTGCCCTGTTCACCCTCCTCTTGGCTCTTCCTTCTGCAATTTCTTTCCCCACGTGTCTCCATCCTGCAGCTGGGGACTGTCCCTTACCCAGAGCCACCGACCATGCTGTCACTTACTTGTTGGCTTTGCTTGGGGCTGTGTCATCTGAGGGTGACCGGAGGGACCCAACTGGTAGAAGGTCAAGGATTCCAGCTCAGGTTTACTCTAGCTGGCGTGACTTCCACCCTGACTTCTTGGTCTGGACTTGGGGCCAGCTGCAGGTGGCTCCAGGAGTCCTTGTCCTTTCAGGGTCCCCACCCTGGAGGCAAAACTCTTATCAACCATTTCCAAATGAAATTGCTTTTCTTCTTAGAAGCTCAAAGCTAAATGGTCTTATAGAGACACACCAGCTTTAACGACTTTACATTCAAGTCTAAAAAGCTACGCTCCTCTGGTAGGAAGATGGGAAAACGCTAGACCAGTGAAGACCAGGCCCCCTGGAGTCCTGCCGTCCAGCGTGCGAGTTACTTCTTTTCAGATTTTTCCCTGGGTGCACATTTTAACAAAAATGAAATGGCATCCTAGGGACATTCGGTGACCTGATTGTTTGCCACCCAATGGCACAGTGGGGCAGTGCTTCCAGGTGAAACCAGGGATTTTGGAAATGGGGGTGGAAGGTTGAACAGTATGAAGAATTGGGGTGCCTATTGCTTAGACTTTAGCTATTGCTATATTGGGTCCTACTTATCATCCTTCTTGTTTGCTAAGATATTTAGAACTCAATATCTTAGCAAACTTCCTGCTGTCACATTCAAATCTCTAAAAAACAATAGATTAGGGCTGAGGAGATGGCTCAGTAGAATAAGCGCTTCCCTGGCAAGTGCAAGGGCCTGAGTTCAATCCCCAGTTCCACCACAAAAAAAAAAAAAAAAGAAAGAAAGAAAGAAAGGAAGAAAGAAAGAAAAAGAAGAAAACAGGTTGTCCTTTATAGTCAAGTTTCTTTGATCCTTCCTCACAAAATGAACATGGCTTAATTAATTCCACTTCACTCTGTCTGCAGTCGGGT